>CAJHNH020008168.1:47500-230000 GCA_905116865.2 Candidula unifasciata | reverse complement strand
TGTGCAAAGAGATTTTCATACATAGTCAATAGGGGCCTTTATACCCACTTAGATAACTATTCCCCATAGCCCCCCCCCCCATCCCCCCGCCTCTTAGCTCTGATACAAAATTATATGGAGATAAAAAAATAGACACATAAGTCTAAAGATAAGGTCACATGAGCTGGAGAGTGAACACATGTGTGCAAAGACTTTTGGGCCTGACATTAATGAGACCTGGCAATACAAGAGACCAAAATTCTTACTAGCTGTTGACTCAGACAAGGGGTTGTATAACAATAGGTCTAATAATAATATGTAATATTTGAATTGGTGTAATAAATGGATGGGACAGAAAGAAATCAGCAAATGCATGGCTTTTTGTTTGGTACTGAATGAACATCATTCCATAAAAATAAAAACAAATCGAACAGTGTTGAAATAAGCAGATACTAACCATCTAACCTCTGGTGAGTATGATAGTAATGTTTTACCGATATATTGACATAATATTGTTGCAATAATGTCCCTGCTTAACATTTGTTGCTGTAGTGTCCCTTCTTAGCGTGTTGCAGTGGTGTGCCTGTTTAACATCTGTTGCATGGGATCATTGCATTGCTTGTTGGAGTAATGTTCCCGCGTTATATAGGAAGCATGAGCTACCAACATGTAAAAAAAAAAAAAGAGCAAAACACGGGTGCACACCTGTTCGTTTCGACTACAAGCTTTACGACGATGTCAACAATCTCAGGTTCTTTGTTGCTTTGCTCAGATCCTTCAGTACCAAGCAGTTCACGATGCATTTGCCGATTTAATCTGTCGTGGAATACTTTTTTAAATACTGTGTCCCAGGTAATGTAACAGCGTTTTGGAACAGAAGGAGTTAACACCTGTTTCATACTAAAATATGTCTTTTTCTGTGCTCGCCACTCAAGGGGCGGTTGGCACATTCATTGTGTTATGGTTTACAACTGGGCTGCAATATCTTCACATTTTGGCCCAACACATCCGATTTCAGCGAAACCCTAATCAGTTGCCATCTACTACGTTCGCGTTAGGTGTTAGGAAGCAATGTTCTCCGCAAGTCGTATTTTCTGCTGCGTTTTAAAATGCACGCCTCCCCAGTGACAAGACGGTAGTTTCGTTACGTCCCCAGAATGTTATTTTCATGTTTTTAATTACATATAACGCAGGGGTGTGAAATCATGTTGTCTTTCAAGAGTCATTTAGGTTTCTACGCTAGCATTAGCAGCATATATAATATGTTTCCGCGGGTATTTCCTGGAATCCAGTTCAGGTTTAGTAACTGGACTCTTGTCTGCCAACTGAAAGTCTTGGGTTCGAACCCATACAGGGCGGGTTTGAAAATTAAACGAATGACCTTGTCTCCAGGTCGACCCATCCTATAGTTAGTGTCTCATTTTGTTTAGGTCACCATTCAAAAGTTAATGTTGTTAATACTAGGGCTGTACTGAATATTCGCTTCGTATTCGCTTCGGAGCCGAATAGTGGACCTAATAACTATTCGGTATTCGGCCGAATAGTTGCGATCGGGCCGAATAGGAATAGTGGTTATCTTACACCTGTTTCTGGACTGGTGGAAAATGAACATATCAAGATTTCCCACCTTGGTTCATACTGTCAAACCGGCTTACAGCATAACTCGAATGTCTTTGCATTGTAACCCACAGGGGCATAGGAATACAGGAAGGGCAAAAAATACATGCAGAAGAGAGTTGGAGAATAAAGTTAGAAAGATGAGGAGAGCTCCATCTAATAGCAAAGGATAGAACGACTTGGCGTCAGTTGGTTAAGGGCCTATGCTCCATTGGGGGACAGAAATGCAGAAGAAGACTGAATAGTTAGTAAATATATTTATAAATTAACAAATTAAAAATAATATGGAATCTGTAATCAAATACTCTGGTACCTCGGGTCACGAACTGAATTCATTCTTTGATTCCGTTCGTAAACTGACATGTTCGCGAGTCGAAACTATTTTTTTTTTCTATTGAAATCATTGCAGATCTGATTAATCCGTTTGGCCGCCTCATCAACATTTGTGGCTGAAAATATTTTAGATTTGTGTGTGAAAACAAAAATAAAATTCAAAATACACAATGTAAATGTCACTCTGTGGTTGATAGTTGCTGGCACAGGTAGGTGGTAGAGGAGAAGGATGACTACTTCAAAAGAGAGTCTGATTCCATCATAACATAGGGCAACTTTAGATATTTCTGGTGTTTTTTTCTTCTTCTGTTTGTGTCTGGGGACGTGGTTCGATTGCTGGCACGGTGTGTAACAAGATGTTTTCTTGAGACCTTTGCTTCATTAATATAGTCACTCCTTGAGCCACATCAATCGTCTTTAGCGCAACTCTGTTCATTAACATAGTCACTCGTTGAGCCACATCAATCGTCTTTAGCGCAACTCTGTTCATTAACATAGTCACTCCTTGAGCCACGTCAATCGTCTTTAGCGCAACTCTGTTCATTAATATAGTCACTCCTTGAGCCACGTCAATCGTCTTTAGCGCAACTCTGTTCATTAATATAGTCACTCCTTGAGCCACGTCAATCGTCTTTAGCGCAACTCTGTTCATTAATATAGTCACTCCTTGAGCCACATCAAGCGTCTTTAGCGCAACTCTGTTCATTAATATAGTACAGACTGTAGATTTAACATGTCGTACTGCTTGATGAGATCATAAAATTGAACACCATGCTCATTTTTTTTTCTTCGTGTCTACGTTCGTTAATATACGCAGGCTTCTGTACACTAGTGTCACAAACATTTTTACTTTCTTCAAAGCTATAATTAGTTTCAGTTTAATGCGCGCTAATACAAACTGTACACACACTCATAAATCATAAAAAAGAAACAGCGTAACAGCAAACTGTTCACCACGCTCAAACCTGAGTATAGCAGAGTAAAATATGGCGCCAAAGCTTTATTTGTGCGTTTGAGGGCCGAAGCATTGTTCGCTGATCCAGACCAAATTTATTCGGGAATTGTGTTTGCTTGCTGGTTTGATCACGACTAGAGACGTTCGTGACCCGAGGTACCCCTGTACTTTTAAAGAAGATTTATGTTTAAATAACGGAGGCCCGAGCTCCCTGTTTCAGAACTTATTCCACTAGACTACGAACACACACATTAATTAATTCATGGAACACACACATTAATTAATTCATGGAGCTGAACAGAAGGAATGTTATTGTTAAACATAACTACCATTGTGGAGATGTGCGAGGGAACACACATTCCAGCGAATCAAGACAAAAATTAGTATAAACAAAGGAAAACCAAAAATACACAGAGAAGATAATTCTAGGCAAAGATGAACAAGATGGCCAGGAGATGGGCAAAAAATAGGATGGCATGGTACGAAATAGTTGAAGTCTTTGCTTCATCGGGGGGGGGGGGGGGGGGGGGGGGTGGCAGTCAGGAGAAGAAGGCTGGTTCATACCTGGCATACGATGCCGTTCCTCCAGCTCTAGGTCTGCACCAGTTGTTTACCAACACGATCCGGCATTTCATTTGGTGTTTTTCTTTAACCTTGTCTGTAAACTGAAAAAGGAAATTGACGAATGTAGTCAGTAATGTTTAGATGTCGGTGGAGATTTAAATCCATCCACAAATTCATTATCCACAACACTGTGACGACTATCGAACGTAGCTTTTCTGAATGTTGCCATGGCAGCGAGGAAAAAAGAGGGGGAGAAAAGGGGGGGGGGGGTGGAGGTCAACTCTTTCAGAGAATCTCTACATGTGACAGTTTATAAACGTGATCTCTTTATGTTTAATCTGTTATCCGAAGAAGTGGATGGACCTGCGAGTATTGTCCTAGCTCTTGTCCTTAAAATCCGTCACCTACTCTGGAAAGCAGGTTACTTCGTTGACTAAAAGCTGACCCAGTATAGCTGTTAATCTCGGTTTCTGAGTTCATCCGAAAAGTGGCTGTTTGGATCACTGTGTCCCAACTGTTCAGGATGCAGCGCCGAAAAAAACAGAAAAATCTAAAGAAGTTTCAAAAATTTCTTCATGTTGTAAACATTGGTCCCAAATGGATTCCAGACTGTGCAAGAGGGTTAGGCCTGAATTTATCCTGGCCTATATGTCTGTCTATCTGTCTATCTATCTATCTATCTATCTATCTATCTATCTATCTATCTATCTATCTATCTATCTATCTATCTATCTATCTATCTATCTATCTATCTATCTATCTATCTATCTATCTATCTATCTATCTATCTATCTATCTATCTATCTATCTATCTGTCTGTCTGTCTGTCTGTCTGTCTGTCTGTCTGTCTGTCTGTCTGTCTGTCTGTCTGTCTGTCTGTCTGTCTGTCTGTCTGTCTGTCTGTCTGTCTGTCTGTCTGTCTGTCTGTCTGTCTGTCTGTCTGTCTGTCTGTCTGTCTGTCTGTCTGTCTGTCTGTCTGTCTGTCTGTCTGTCTGTCTGTCTGTCTGTCTGTCTGTCTGTCTGTCTGTCTGTCTGTCTGTCTGTCTGTCTGTTCTAGTGACTTGAGTAATACTGATGCTAATTAATGACTTACCAAGAAACACCAGTGAACGAGTGACTTATTGTGTTACAAAGGAGAAAGACATCAGATGACTTAAGATATCCCAACAACTGTAACCACCTTACCAAGAAACATTAGTGATGACTTACTAAGAAAAGCAAGTGAACGTCTTGCTGCACACGTTGAGCAACTCAAGATGTCCCAAAGGAGAAAGGCATCGAATGACCTAAAGTGTCGGAGAGTTAGTGGCAAATCATACAAAAAATTCAGTAAACGACTTACCACGATCAGTGAGAAACTTAAGAAGTGTCTTCAGCAACTTAGGGTGTCCCAAAGGAGAAAGGAATCAAGCGATTAAATGTATACCAAGACAATGAGCGCCTTATGATAGACATAACCCGCTTTAAGTTGTCTTGAGGATAGTGGCTGACTTGGTGAGAAACTTTAGTGAATGACATATGGA
The DNA here is from genome assembly GCA_905116865.2 of Candidula unifasciata. Taxonomy (NCBI): domain Eukaryota; kingdom Metazoa; phylum Mollusca; class Gastropoda; order Stylommatophora; family Geomitridae; genus Candidula; species Candidula unifasciata. The sequence goes on along the minus strand of CAJHNH020008168.1, from coordinate 225,029 downwards.
AACCAGTGATTACTAGAGAAGTACAATGAATGACTTACCAAGGAACTTGAATCACTTACAAAGACCAGTGACCAAGTTGCGAGGTACATTGTGCGACTTGTGGTGTCCCTCAGCCTTTAAACCACTCCTTTAACCAGTTGACACGATGACCTGACCCCCTCACTGAACATCCACATCTAATATTGTGTCATCACACTAACTGAACCTACGTAAAAATGTTCATATTTTGTCATATAAAAAGTCATGCCCCGAGGACTCTTAACACCCCACATCTAACAAGCTGACCCTTCACTGAGCCACCAGTACCTAAACTGCGCCATGTCACCCTTCATTTGTCATAATTTTTCTCTTTGTTCCTCTATATATAGTCACAGCGCCATATGCTGTGACCCCTCATTGACCCCAAACAACCCTTTTGTAACTAGCTCTCACAACTTAGCCCCTCACTAAGCCACCGGCACCTAATATAGCGACAAGACGCCCATGACTTTGCCTAATTTTTCATTTTGCCTTCAATATAAATGCATTTCACCAAATGCTGTGACACCTCAATAACCCCTAAATCTCCTCTATGCCTAGCCGATACAACAAGTTGACCCTCCTTACTAAGCCATCGGTACCTCACATTGCACCATTACGTCCTAATTTTGTCATAATTTACTCGATACCTAATGCCATTACTAGTGTGTTTCAAGAAGTTGTTGATAAGGGCTGATGTAATAAATGTCGATTTTCCGACCATAGCCATCCATGTCAGTGTATGGACGAAGATTTACGTTTTAAGTTTGATAGATTAGTCTTTTGTTGTACTTATAACAACAGGCGTTGGCAAATGCGAAACGAAAATAAGCAGTGTGTGACAGACGAAACAGGTTTTCAACAACGCGAGTACGATATTAATACACGGGGATGAAGAACGCGTTCAAATTAGAATTGCCAAATGTTATAAATACTCAGAACGACTGGCTTGCGAAGAGTCAGGGACAGTGAACAAGCAGTTAGAAAGTCCAACTGAGGTTCCAAAGATGTAGATCTACTGAGGATATATCTTATTTTGTGGAAACTAAACGAATCTAAGACTGAATTAACAGATGGTTCTCGCGAAAAATAAAAGGAGAAGATTTCATATTGTGGGAACGTTAAAAGACTAACATACTCCTTAAAAAAAAAGAGAACCACACAGAAAGAAATGTTGAAGGTAGTAAAGCTAAAGGTAGATAGCAATGCAAATGAGGTTGATTAGCTTCAAGAAAGACACATTCTTAAGGGAGTTAAATACTGTACCAAGGCGGAAAACAGTGTTAGACTTCAACTTCAACAGCAACCATTTTTTTTCTTATGGAGACGACACATTCATTGAATACCTTGACGTAGCGAATGTTAGTTCGATCATCATCATCATCATCATTTTCTTCTTCTTCTTCTTCTTCTTTTTCTTTTTCTTCTTCTTCTTCTCCTCCTCCTCCGTTCAGCCTCGAAAGGGCGGTTAGCTTGTCGTGCTGTAGTTTGCTTCCAGGCTTCGATATCTGCTGCTTTCAGCCCAAAGCATCTGATTTCAGCAAAACCTTAATTATTCGTCCGTCGATATGCTTTTTCCAGGGCAGCGGATCTATTCTTTATTTTAAATGCGACCTTTCCTTCCGGGTTCCGGGGCCTCGTTGTGTGAAAAAAGGAATAGTCCATACATTGGGAGCTTCCTTCAATGTCTGCTTGCGTTTGCCTTAGAGGCAAGGAACTAACAGCCTGCATACAAATAAGCCAGATCTGCAAAACAGATGTGCACGCAACACTCAGGTTCTGGAACAAGAGGAGGACAAACAGACATAAATTGCTACCAGAGTTTACAGCCAGTGGACGGGAAGAAGAAGAAGAATGGGACCACATGACTCACAAGTCAGTATTTTCATGTACGAGACCAAAATCCGAAGCCATCGAACCGTAAGGCTAAGTAACAGAATACTTCACCGCTTTCCAGTTACACAGATCTTGTAAAGATGCATCTGTGGCGCGACTTAGCGAATATGGGGCAAACAGTGCTGTGTTGTTTACTTGTTGGCTTTGTAGTCTGGTAGAATTGACGCATTCGCTTGTTCAGTCTTCTGCAAAACTGATTTCCACATGCACTTACTCCTGAAGGACATTTCGCCATTAAAAGTAACCTTTTACTGGATATTCTGGCCACGTCACATCCGTTCAACCTTGGGGAGAGAGAGAAAGAGAGAGAGAGAGAGAGAGAGAGAGAGAGAGAGAGAGAAAGAGAGAGAGAGAGAGAGAGAGAGAGAGAGACAGAGACAGAGAGAGAGAGAGAGAAAGAAATACTGGAATACGAAGAAAGAGGGGGAGGCAGCAGACACGTACACTAAGACAGGGGTAGGGAAAGAGTGGGGGCAGCAGAAACATACTGAGAGGGGGCGCAGTCTCTCTCGTTCTCTCTCTCTCTCTCTCTCTCTCTCTCTCTCTCTCTCTCTCTCACACACACACTGATACTGGGGGAAAGTGGACATCAGACAAACATACACACTGAGACTGGGAAGTTGAGGCAGCAGACACATTCACTGAGATTGGGGGAGAAGGGGGCAGCAGACACATACACACTGAGACTGGGAGAAAGGGGACAACAGACACATACACACTGAGACTGGGGAAAAAGGAGCCGCGGACACAAACACACGGAGACTGGGGGAGAAGTGGCAGCAGACACATACACACTAAGACTGGGGAAAAGGGTTCAGCGGACACATACACACTAAGACTGGGGAAAAGGGTTCAGCGGACACATACACACTAAGACTGGGGAAAAGGGTTCAGCGGATACATACACACTAAGACTGGGGAAAAGGGTTTAGCGGACACATACACACTAAGACTGGGGAAAAGGGTTCAGCGGATACATACACACTAAGACTGGGGAAAAGGGTTCAGCGGACACATACACACTAAGACTGAGGAAAAGGGTTCAGTGGACACATACACACTAGGACTGGGGAAAAGGGTTCAGCGGACACATACACACTAAGACTGGGGAAAAGCGGGCAGCGGACACATACACACTGAGACTGGAGAAGAGAGGCCAGCAGACACACATACGCTGAGACAGGAGTAGAGGGAGCAGCAGACACATTGAGACAGAGAGAGGGGCATCAGACACACACACACTGAGACCAGGGAAGAGGGGAAACAGCAGACACACTGAGACTGGGGAAGGGGAAACAGCAGACACACTGAGACTGGGGAAGGGGAAACAGCAGACACACTGAGACTGGGGAAGTGGAAACAGCAGACACATACACTGAGACTGAGGGAGAGGGACAGCAGGCACATACACTGAGACTGAGGGAGAAGGGAAAGCAGACACATACACTGAGACTGAGGGAGAGCGGACAGCAGACACATACACTGAGACTGAGGGAGAAGGGAAAGCAGACACATACACTGAGACTGAGGGAGAGCGGACAGTAGACACATACACTGAGACTGAGGGAGAGCGGACAGCAGACACATACACTGAGACTGAGGGAGAGCGGACAGCAGACACATACACTGAGACTGAGGGAGAAAGAAAAGCAGACACATACACTGAGACTGAGGGAGAGCGGACAGCAGACACATACACTGAGACTGAGGGAGAGGGAACAGCCGACACATACACTGAGACTGGGGGGGGGGACAGCAGACACATACACTGAGACTGGGGGAGAGGGGACAGCAGACACATACACTGAGACTGGGGGAGAGGGAACAGCAGACACATACACTGAGACTGTGGGAGGGGGGGGGGGGGGCCAGCAGGCACATACACTGAGACTAGGGAAGAGGGGACAGCTGACACATACACTGAGACTGGGGGAGAGGGAACAGCAGACACATACACTGAGACTGAGGAAGAGGGAACAGCAGACACATACACTGAGACTGAGGGAGAGGGAACAGCATACACTGAGACTGGGGGAGAGGGGACAGCAGACACATACACTGAGACTGGGGAAGAGGGGACAGCAGACACATACACTGAGACTGGGGAAGAGGGGACAGCAGACACATACACTGAGACTAGGGAAGAGGGGACAGCAGACACATACACTGAGAATGGGGGAGAGGGGACAGCAGACACTGAGACTGAGGGAGAGGGAACAGCAGACACACACACTGAGACTGGGGAGAGGGGACAGCATACACTGAGACTGGGGGAGAGGGGACAGCAGACACATACACTGAGGGAGAGGGAACAGCAGACACATACATTGAGACTGGGGGAGAGGGAACAGCAGACACACACACTGAGACAGGGGGAGGGAACAGCAGACACATACACTGAGACTGAGTGAGAGGGAACAGCTGACACATGCACTGCGACTGGGGGAGAGGAGACAGCATACACTGAGACTGGGGGAGAGGGGACAGCAGACACACACACACACAAACACACTGAGACTGGGGGAAAAGGGGCAACATACGGATACACACTGAGACTGGGGGAAGAAAAGGCAGCGGACACTAGACACTGAGACTGGAGGAGAAGGGGCAGCTGACACATACAAACTGAGACTGGGGGAGAAGGGGCAGAAGACACATACATACTGAGACTGGGGGAGAAGGGACAGCAGACATAAATTCACTGGGACATGGGAAGTGGCAGCAAACACAAACGCTGGGATGGGGGCAGCAGACACACATACTGAAACTGGGGGAGGGGGTAAAAGGGGTCAGCAGACACATACACACTGAGAGAGGGGGCAGCAGACACATACACACTGAGAGAGGGGGTAGCAGACACATACACACTGAGAGAGGGGGTAGCAGACACATACACACTGAAAGAGGGGGCAGCAGACACATACACACTGAGAGAGGGGGTAGCAGACACATACACACTGAGAGAGGGGGCAGCAGACACATACACACTGAGAGAGGGGGTAGCAGACACATACACACTGAGAGAGGGGGCAGCAGACACACACACACACTGAGAGAGGGGGTAGCAGACACATACACACTGAGAGAGTGGGCAGCAGACACATACACACTGAAAGAGGGGGCAGCAGACACATACACACTGAAAGAGGGGGCAGCAGACACATACACACTGAAAAAGGGGGCAGCAGACACATACACACTGAAAGAGGGGGCAGCAGACAAATACACACTGAGAGAGGGGGCAGCAGACACATACACACTGAGAGAGGGGGTAGCAGACACATACACACTGAGAGAGGGGGCAGCAGACACATACACACTGAAAGAGGGGGCAGCAGACACATACACACTGAAAGAGGGGGCAGCAGACAAATACACACAGAGAGGGGGCAGCAGACACATACACACTGAGAGAGGGGGCAGCAGACACATACACACTGAAAGAGGGGGCAGCAGACACATACACACTGAGAGAGGGGGTAGCAGACACATACACACTGAGAGAGGGGGCAGCAGACACATACACACTGAAAGAGGGGGCAGCAGACACACACTGAAAGAGGGGGCAGCAGACAAATACACACTGAAAGAGGGGGCAGCAGACAAATACACACCGAGAGAGGGGGCAGCAGACAAATACACAATGAGAGAGGGGGCAGCAGACACATACACACTGAGAGAGGGGGCAGCAGACACATACACACTGAGAGAGGGGGCAGCAGACACATACACTGAAAGCGGGGGCAGCAGACACATACACTGAAAGAGGGACAGCAGGCACATACACACTGAGAGAGGGGGCAGCAGACAAATACACACAGAGAGGGGGCAGCAGACACATACATGCTGAGAGAGGGGGCAGCAGACACATACACACTGAAAGAGGGGGTAGCGGACACATACACTGAAAGAGGGACAGCAGACACATACATGCTGAGAGAGGGGGCAGCAGACACATACACACTGAAAGAGGGGGTAGCGGACACATACACTGAAAGAGGGACAGCAGACACATACACACTGAGAGAGGGGGCAGCAGACACATACATGCTGAGAGAGGGGGCAGCAGACACATACACACTGAAAGAGGGGGCAGCAGACACATACACACTGAAAGAGGGGGCAGCAGACACATACATACTGAAAGAGGGACAGCAGGCACATACACACTGAAAGAGGGGGTAGCGGACACATACATGCTGAGAGAGGGGGCAGCAGACACATACATGCTGAGAGAGGGGGCAGCAGACACATACACTGAAAGAGGGACAGCAGGCACATACACACTGAGAGAGGGGGCAGCAGACAAATACACACTGAGAGAGGGGGCAGCAGACAAATACACACTGAGAGAGGGGGCAGCAGACACATACATGCTGAGAGAGGGGGCAGCAGACACATACACACTGAAAGAGGGGGCAGCAGACAAATACACACTGAAAGAGGGGCAGCAGACACATACACACTGAAAGAGGGGGCAGCAGACAAATACACACTGAAAGAGGGGCAGCAGACACATACACACTGAAAGAGGGGGCAGCAAACAAATACACACTGAGAGAGGGGGCAGCAGACAAATACACACTGAAAGAGGGGGCAGCAGACAAATACACACTGAGAGAGGGGGCAGCAGACAAATACACACTGAGAGAGGGGGCAGCAGACAAATACACACTGAAAGAGGGGGCAGCAGACAAATACACACTGAGAGAGGGGGCAGCAGACACATACACACTGAAAGAGGGGGCAGCAGGCACATACACACTGAAAGAGGGACAGCAGACACATACACACTGAAAGAGGGGGTAGCGGACACATACACTGAAAGAGGGACAGCAGACACATACACACTGAAAGAGGGGGCAGCAGACAAATACACACTGAAAGAGGGGCAGCAGACACATACACACTGAAAGAGGGACAGCAGGCACATACACACTGAAAGAGGGACAGCAGACAAATACACACTGAAAGAGGGGCAGCAGACACATACACACTGAAAGAGGGACAGCAGGCACATACACACTGAAAGAGGGACAGCAGGCACATACACACTGAAAGAGGGGGCAGCAGACACATACACACTGAGAGAGGGGGCAGCAGACACATACACTGAAAGAGGGGGCAGCAGACAAATACACACTGAAAGAGGGGGCAGCAGACAAATACAAACTGAAAGAGGGAGCAGCGGACACATACAAACTGAAAGAGGGAGCAGCGGACACATACAAACTGAAAGAGGGAGCAGCGGACACATACAAACTGAAAGAGGGGGCAGCAGACACAAACACTGAAAGAGGGAGCAGCGGACACTTACAAACTGAAAGAGGGAGCAGCGGACACTTACAAACTGAAAGAGGGAGCAGCGGACACTTACAAACTGAAAGAGGGAGCAGCGGACACTTACAAACTGAAAGAGGGAGCAGCGGACACTTACAAACTGAAAGAGGGAGCAGCGGACACTTACAAACTGAAAGAGGGAGCAGCGGACACTTACAAACTGAAAGAGGGAGCAGCGGACACTTACAAACTGAAAGAGGGAGCAGCGGACACTTACAAACTGAAAGAGGGGGCAGCAGACACATACACTCTGACTCAAATCAAATACCAGCTTACTTTGATTATCCAACCAAGACCACGTCCTATCTCAGAATAACATTAACTAATGCATCGTGTTAGTGTTAAAAGCTGTTTTTCTTGCTAGGAATGCATCAGCGGTTAACCTAAGAAAAGCTGGCCAGTTGACGGGGGAGTTTGGGGAATGGGGAGGGGTTGGGTCAGATTTGGGGTTTTATTCAAAGGGCGAGGTTCAGCTCCCGGCTGCCAAATAATTGTGTAAAAAGAGTAAGAGACTCCTGTGCGTATACATTTTCTTTGACAAAATCGCGTTTATATTTCATTGCTTCTAAGTATATTATTATATTCACTTGCCATTCATCACAATAGCAATAATAATAATAGTAATAATAAACAATTATGCGCTGAATTGCAAATAAATATAATGATGTACTTGAAATAATATGAAATGTGTGAAAACAATTTAAAACCTTATTCATTTACAAAATGATTAGATGGAAAAGGTTGGGGGGGGGGGGGGACCCCACTCCCCCAATTGGGGGAAAGGGGCCATTTTAAAATTAGAGCGACACCTTCTAGACCCAATTAGTTGCCTAGAACATTTGGACTGGGGTAAGAGGATCGTTGTCTGCAGACTCCAGCAATGTTTCCTACCCAATTGGGGTATAGGGTCTGAGTGGGGCCGTCGGTAACCCCCCCCCCCCCATCCCGTAAAGATAGTACCTTGTCTTGAGGAGAGAGTGGTTGGGAGTGGGGCTGAGCCTTATCTTGTCAAACTTTCAATAATGTGTGTGGGAAGGGCGGTTGAGATTGGGAAAACGGAGAGAGACGGGTGACCAAATTTGTAATTAGATGATCTTACAGGGGGGGGGGGGGGCAGAATTAAGCGCCCCCTTCTCCGCCAGTGTTAACTCTGCGCCTCCCCCTCCCTTTCCATAAATGTTCTGTTAGTTTCGACCTACTGGGACTTAGTAATTATCTAATGTTATTCTCCATCCGATCTTTTATGTTCACTGAACAGCTTGTAAAATGTCAGCAGAACGGAGTCCGTGGATTTCACCTTGGCCCGCCTTTCAACTCAGTTGAAACATTGACACAAGGACGTGGATTAACAAAGCCATATATTTGTCAGCAGCAGCAGCAGCAGTTGGTGACTGGCTGTGGGAGATGTTGCACAACTGACAGTGGTCATGTGGGCTGTGCTACTTAGGTTGAACGTGTGGCAGGATTACAGGGAGGAGGGTCTGTGTACCCTGTGTGATTTTTAAAAAAATGTGTCTAGTGTATATTCGTTTGCGCAACGAGTCAGTGGAGATCATTGTCTGAGGTGATTCATATATTCTGTGACATTTATGGTATTATTTCATTGGCTAGATAAAACATTATGTCCCCTGTGGGCTCAGGTGGGTGATATACCTAACTAGTGTTAACGCATATTTTATGAGTATCTAATTTGCCGTGTATCAAAATACACGTGTTTCTGCTTGTTTTTATCGATCCAGACACGTGTTTCTGCTAAGAGGCACGGTCTCCATTTGGAGGTGGCGTGTTCGAATCCCAGTATGGTAACTATATCTTTATAAATTACTAGCTGTACCCGGCCACGCGTTGCTGTGGCATAGTTTGGCTAAATGGAAAATAGAGAACATAGAAATCTGTCTTCGCTTCACGCCAGCGATGTACAGTGCAACAGCTAAACCACAGCTAATAAAACTTTGAGTGGGTAAGGCAGTTGCTGTAACTTAAATCTATCTCAGTAAACTGTTTATTTTAACCACCCATGCCCCAGTTCACCTACTACTGTCTCCCTCATCGATGTAGTTGGAAAAATTACGATAGTGAAAAGCAATGAAAACCGGAAAAATACACCATAATTACGAAATGAACACATTTGCTAATTGCTGTAAACTACCCTGCACGCGTTGCTACAAATACTACAATAGAAATTGAATTGAAAGGAAAATCGCTTTAACAAAATGTAATTATATTGAATTATTGTGCCGATGTCATTTCTTTAGGAAAAAAACAGGTAATTTAAAATGACATTGTAAATGAATTGGAAATGACAAAATGTGCCATACTTCTTCATTGCTACTAATGTAGTGCCCCAGCTGATATTGCTCGATTTCATCGATAGATGCAGCTGCATGTCCCACTCCAAAGACTGCCATATCGCTTCCTTTGTTGACATATTTGCAAATGCACTTTATTGATTTCACAAAATTGCAATACTCAACATTGATGTGTGCTTTGTACGTCTTCGAGAGTAACGGTGAATACGGTACAACCCAACGATTATCAACTTCAACATCATTGTTTCGCACTTTTAAAATGATTGATTTGCCGCCATCTTCAACTGATCGTCGACGATAGAGAGGATATCCATCATTGCCAGTAATAGTTTCGGCATGCAAGTCTTTTGGGTATTGTTTCATACATATTCCATCAGATATGCATGGTGAATTATTGTTGAGTAAGCTGCATGGACCATGAATCATGTTTTTGGTGACAACTTCAAATAAGTCTGGATCAATGTTGACATCTGGTATTTCTGCTGAGATAACCTGATCAATCTGATCTGGTGTGATTTTGTTGATGATCCAAATCAAAATGTGTGCATTGTGGCAATCCTCTTTTTTTGCCATTCAATAGAATACATCCAACAGGGGGGTCTCTCCAAAAACACGATACTTGACAATGAAATCCATTAAAGATTTCAATTTTTGTTTAAACACAGGCGCTATAATATGACGATCCGATGATAATTGTCCAGGTAACAAAAGTTCTTTGATTTCATCCCACGTTGGATTGCATGTAAACGTGATAAATAAATCTGGACGGCCATGTCATTGCATCTTGTGCATACTCATGCATGTGTCGTGGACTCCCTGTAAATGTGGCTGGTAATATGACCATTTTCCCCAACTCATTGGGATTAACATTGCCATCATTAACAACTGCATCACGTAACTGAATGTACTCCTCTGTACGCAACTTAGTTTGATTTAATCGAATATAGAGGAGTTGCTCGGTTTCAATTTTTGCATACATATTGGTGGAACAATTGTCGACATTTCAAGATATGATTGTTAGCATTTTCACGAACTATCAATCGATATGAATAATAATTCATGGCACTGACTTTCTTAATCATCTCCTCATATGTTTGTGGATTTCTCAATTTGATGATGAAATGATATCCATCTTCTCCTTGCCAAAATAAAACTGGATATTGCAATCCGTCATATGAGTGATGAGTTTCTGAGACTCGCTGAACATCACCATTTCTGCGATGACGAATTATATCACGCGAGTTAAAGTCTTCGCCAACCATAACAATTGCCACTTCATCAATTGTTGGTGCATTGTACTGTCTATCGTGTTGGCCAACAGGTGTTTTGTCCGCTCTGAGTACAACTCTGTAGTCATCAGCTGGCATTTGTTGAAGAGCAGTTCTGAACAATCTAATTAATTTGTTGTGTTGATCAAATAAATTTTGTAAAGCAGCAACTATGTCTCGTTGTGCCCCCTTCCCCTTATTGAATCGACAACGTTGATTAATTTGTTGATCAGTGTTCCCCATGAAATAAATCTGAAGAAATTTGTAATCTGCGTCGGGCAGTGGTAGTAAGGAGCCAGCACGATGATAAATCTGGCCTTGCACTTTGAATGTCGGCATGTAATTCTCGCGCACAATATTCGTTGCACCGAATGATCTCATCTGGAAACCCGAATTGTATTTGTGAATGTTTGCCAAGAAATGTTTCACCTGCTACCAATGATGATAATGGTTCGGGTGGTGAATGTAATACTGACAATTTAACTTTGCCACCAGCGCAGCACATACCCAGCGTTTCATTCTTAAATTTGAAGGCACTGCAATGTACGCACACTTTATCCATTTTGCCAATAAGCACCTGTGGGTAAAGACTGTAATCATAATTGCTGTTGTAATGGAATGCACCAAGATTCAAATCAACATGCAGTGTTCGTCTAGATAAAGTAGTGCGCAATCGAACGGTTTCCAGTTTTGCTTTCCGTTGCTCGACTGTTTCTGATAAACTTGAGCAGTGCGTACTCTATTGGTTTCCAGTCTTGCTTCTCGATGCTCGTCTGACTGAGGCGATCTGGCTTCAGCAGTGCGCACTCAAATGGTTTCCAGTCTTACCTCACGTTGCTTGTCTGTTTCTGAAGCAATTAATGCCCTTTTCTTGCGTGTTTTAGGTGTAGATAGGCCAATCGCTTGTCGTTTGGGAGGCATAACTGCAAATTTTGACAAAATAGTGAAAATAGTGAGGAAATGCTTAGAAACTGGGCAACAAATAGTAAGAAAAGACGGTATATAAGACAATATGAGAAAGCCAACAGATAATGTGCATACATTTATCATTGTGGAATTTAAGGAGTGGTCCACACATGTATTTGAAGTTGAAAAAATGTACATAATGACTGATGTCACTGAAATAAATGCGCTCACCTGTTGAGATATTTCAAGATTCTAACACTGACCTGAGATGGAATGTCGTGTAAATTTATATAATTCTTTTGAATAACAGAAGAAAGCCAACCAAAACTGTTGTACGTATGAGTGTGAGAAAGATAACAGATAATGATTAATGATAATGTGTATACATTTATCATTGCAGGATTTAAGAAGTGGTCCACACTTGTTTGAAGTTAACAAAAACATGTACATACTGACTGATGTCACTGAAATAAATGCGCTCACCTGTTTAGATATTTCTAGATTCTAACACTGACCTGAGATGGAATGTCGTGTAAATTTATATAATTCTTTTGAATAACAGAAGAAAGCCAACCAGAACTGTTGTACTCATGAGTATGAGTATGAGAAAGATAACAGATAATGATTAATGATAAATAAATTTATCATTGCGGGATTTAATTGAAGTTAACAAAAACATGTACATACTGACTGATGTCACTGAAATAAATGCGCTCACCTGTTTAGATATTTCTAGATTCTAACACTGACCTGAGACGGAATGTCGTGTAAATTTACATAATTCTTTTGAATAACAGAAGAAAGCCAACCAAAACTGTTGTACTCATGAGTATGAGAAAGATGATAATGATTAATGATAATGTGTATACATTTATCATTGCAGGATTTAAGAAGTGGTCCACACTTGTTTGAAGTAAACAAAAATCATGTACATACTGACTGTTACTGAAATAAATGCTCTTACCTTTTTAGATATTTCTAGATAACACAACTAAAAACCGCAGGCAATTGTTTTACTTTTAATAGTAATATAACTTAAATGTTGCAGGCGGATGTTGACGATGGAGCGCCACTACTGCGCATGCACGGTAAAAATCAATCGCACCTGCGCATTAAGTAACGTGGCTATAATTAGATGTCACTAAAAAATTTAAGTATTAGTTTTGAATATTTTTGCAACAATTGTCACACACTATCTCTAACAATGACAGGTTGAATTTTAAACCATGATGGGTGAACATCCGGTATCAAAACAAACATATCCTGACAATTTCAGCTAAATCGGTTTAGTAGTTTTCGAGTCTATAGCTCATAAACAAACACACAAACACTGATTTTTATATATATAGATGTTGTCAGATGTGTCATCACATTCCTAAGTCTGCTTCTGTCAGCTTTGACTGATACTTGTAAAAAGATACAGAGAGAATCAGGAGCAATGACATGCCAAGCTATATGTCATGCAACAGTATGTTAAACACAGAAGCGATGCCATGCTTATCTATATGTCATGCAACCATTTGTTAAAAACAAAAGTGATGCCATGTATATCTATATGTCGTGCAACAGTATGTTGAAAACAAGAGTGATGCCATGTCCATCTATATGTTGTGCAACAGTATGTTGAAAACAAGAGTGATGCCATGCCCATCTATATATCATGCAACAGTATGTTAAAAGCAATGCCACGCCCATCTATATGTCCTGCAACCGTATGTTAAAAACAAAAGCGGTGCCATGCACATTTATATGTCGTGCAACTGTATGTTAAAAACAAGAGCGATGCCAAGCCCATCTGTATCTCATGCAACAGTATATTAGAAACGAGAGCAGTGCCATGCCTATCTATATGTCGTGCAACAGTATGTTAAAAACAAGAGCGATGCATTAAGTAGTGCGTTTGCAACGCCTAAGCCACAGACGCCAACCAACAGGATATAGTCACACCTAATGATGGTTTCGTATTCCGTGTATAATTAAAATATGGCATGCCCTATCCCCTATGTTCGCGAATATGTGTGTAATTGGGTTGCACTTCAGTTTACATTTGAGAAGCTGCATCAGTTTTTCGGTTAACATTATTTACCTTCCGCACAAGTAACAGCGGCTCACATAGTATTGGTTCATATGTTAATCTCGCCTGATATAGATTGTCATCATCATAATCATCAAGTATTTTAGCCTCTAGGCTAGCGGCTGGTCCTGAATATTTCTGAGGCCAAGACTGGCTTTTTTTAAATCCCTAGCATATTCAGCTTTATACTGTTCACTCAGTATGGTTCAATGGCGAACCCAACCCTTTGATGTGTTCCACGTAATTTTCTGGGAGTACATTTTTTTAGCATAAACAGTAATCCATTGCTTATGAATGTGCTTTGCAGGCAGCCTTATGGCCGTCCTCCCCCATTCCCCTTTCCATAAAATGCACACCAGTAAGAGCTTTTTATTTCTGTGTTGCGAATGTGTATGAAACACCTAGTGCCACCTAACGAATGAAGACATAATGTTTGATGTTGCTGTCACCTAATGACATCTTTAGAAAGACCAGATATATTTTTCTCCCATCCCATAATCACGAGAAGCCTCCAGAGCAGCTGGATTAGACTCCACTTTGAGCCAGGTCTTTCCTGGCTGTTGAACAAAGGAATGAAGAACTTGTAGCAATGTCCCAAGTGAAGTCAGTTGTTAATTCACACTTCTCCTGCCGCTGTTGACAGTGAGTACACCCACGGTCCTGTCATTGCTCCTAGTGTTTTTATTAGTGACATTACCATACCTGAAATCTTTGGGAATGTTGTGGTTTCCTCTTACCTTCCACATCTACCCACTTTTGGTTGCCCACTGCCGGAAGCACTTTTGGGTTGCTAAGATAAATGAACACCTTATAGCTTTCTGGCTATATAACAAGAAATACTTTATTTATGAAGCTGCACTTTGTTGAGTGCATAACAAAGATCTGTTCTTCATGACAGACCAAATTAGTATTTCTCAGTCTGGTACTTTTTAGAGGAGTGGCAAGTAATACATAACAGTATAACTGTAATGAATGCACTTGTGTCTCCTCCACACTTGATCTCTCTAGTGCAGATTCAACACTGACTCTGTTGTCTAGAGGTTGGGTCACAGCTCAATCTAACCAGATGGCATTTCTCTCCACGGTCACACGACTTCACACGACGGTTGACACCAGCTGACACATTTCACGAGTTTATTATCACTGTAGCACAAGACACGAATCAACAGTAGAATCAACTTACACCATTCGGACAATCTCGCCTTGCTCACGCATTAAAGCTCCAGACATGCTTCAGACGATGGACACTGGCATATTCACGGCTGGCTCAACAATCAAACAGTGTAACACAACAGCTGGCCTTCACGATCATTCATTCGACTCTGATTCAGATCCACGTGCTTTCTTGAGTCTGGATTCATCTTCACAGATTCAGTTGCACATCCTTCCAGTCTGGGGCCCAGTCACCGAATCACCGCCTGATTCTCAATCCCCCAGATCTCGCATTCACACGTGACTCACTCTCTCTTGTCTTTTCACCATATCTCCGTGAAACCCATGCTCTCAGGGACTTACCCAATTATGCCAGTCATCCCCTGACGTTATCCCTATTTATACCATAATTACAATAACTAAGAGGGGCGAGTAATTGTGTTGATATTTCTAATTATATAATATATCAGCTACTCTTCTTCCTTCTGCACTTTCTATCCCCCAATGGAACATAGGCCCTCAACCAACTCATGCCAAGTCGTTCTATCCTTTGCTATCGCATGCAGCTCCTTCAATGTCCTTTTTAATTTCACGCTTTAGCTCCCTTCCCCATGTTTTTTCTTTGGGGGGGGGGGGGGGAGTTCCTTCATTTCTGTTTCCCTGTGGGTTCCAGTGCAAAGACATTCTAGTTATTTTGTTCTCCAGTTTTCTCACTATGTGTCCTGTCCAATACCATCATCTTTTCATCACCTCTTGGCCCACTGGAACTTGCTTAATTCTCTCCCAAAGCTTTACATTAGTGATTCCATCTTGTCATTAAATTCCCTTTATTCTGCAGAGGCACCAGTTAATGGTCGGCGTCTGTGGCTTAGGTGTTGCAAACGCGCTTTATAAGCCTAGGTGGGCCTTGTGCTTGTTTTGACAGTGTTATCGAGAAGCCGACTGTCCAGAAAATAATGGCAAACTACTGGACGTAAATTCGCCTAGAAAAACCACAACAGCTAAAAAAATGCTGGGGTTCATTCTGCATCGTCATGTAAAGCATACACAACTAACCTAACCAGTTAACGGATGTTTGTAGTTTACAATTGCCTTAGTTTGTCTCCATGTTTCTGCTCCATACAACAGTATTGATCAAAGTTGCAAATACATGCTGAAAAGTTCCTCAGTATGCCAGATCACCCCATGAAAAATAGATTTCACAACCTAACCTTGGGATGGTTAAAAAGAAGCAGCTTTATACACCAAGCAAAAAGAATATGTAGACAAACTACTGACCTTCCAGAAATTGGTTGTCCACTTAACAGTATTCCAGAACAAACACCATAGAGAGAAAAATGTAAACTATCAGTACAAATCCAGACAAATGTGAAAGGAATATTTGATCACCTTTTTAGGCAGTTTCAGTCTGCTGTATTTCTTCAGACTCGCAGATTTTACTAAATAATCTATGTAGCGATTCGGTTGATGTGTTTATATTGGCCTTAATAGCTTCTGCTGGGATACCATCTGAACCTGCTGCCCTTCCTTCCTTCAGAAGATTGAAATCACATACATTATTTAGGATAGCCTGGAAGACTGGAGAAATGCCAGCAAGCTGGAGAGAAAGATATCTGGTGTTATTGTCAGCTGTGGGAGAATATTAAGCTGGAACAAGACAAGTCCAGAAGTGGACAAACGATCAGAACATTCTGCCAGAGTTTACAGCCGGTCAATGCTGAGAAGAAGCCATTGACAGCTAATATAATATATAAACAGACAGTATTCCTTCATTAACCAGACAGAGAGAATGTGCATAATAATGGAGCAGATCATTTTTAAAAATAAAAGAAATTTCAGATTGTTTATTCAGCTGTTTAAAATGGTTATAATTGTGATTATTAAGTAAATGTTGTTGTTGAACAAACAGTATACAGTTTAGAAAGGGATATTGTGAATTTTTTTTTTTTTTTAAAGAATTTTTCATCTCTCCTTGCCCGGACCCTTCTTTCCCTTTTCCATATTCATATTGTTTCTGTATTCATGTTTCTGTATTAACTTAATTAGGTATGAGAATTGAGATGGGACAGTAAAGGCAGCTTTCCAATGGCTTAAGAGCAACACAGCCTAGTATGTGGTAGTTTGTCCGGGTTCACAGAGCATGCTTCAGAAAACTGAAACTGATGGCCTACACGTAGAGTGGCTTGCATCATTTGATCAGACTCAGATCAGGAGCATATCATGGATTTTTTTCTGTCCATGACATTTGGGTGTGCAAGATAATGAGCAGGCTGATAGATTGGCAGCTGCTGCCCTCTGGCGTGTGAGCTACTTTATGATAAGCAGAGGTGGTAAAGGCTCTCTGGGATCAACAGAACAGACCTAGTAGCCGCACACTGATAGACAAATTCAGCAGCAAAGTCAGGGGTGAGCAGAGGGTCTGGGAGATATTTAACACTGAGGGGAACACAAAATCAGGTTGCAACTGGCACAACTCTTTGTTGTGAAAGAGACAGAAAACATGTAGGGATGTCTCAAGTGCAGGGATGTCAGATCTTGATTCATTCATTCATTCTGTATTAATCCATGAAGGGCTGATTCCTTTAGAAAATATATATTCATTATATGCAGCTTTTGAGCTGAAAATGCAATGGTACAGACATACAGAACTTGGCTGACCTGACAGGCCTTAGTTATGTAGCCATGAAGTCTATTGCATCTGACCCCCAGAGGTGAAGGAATCTAATCAGACAGTCGAAGGAAACTGATGACTCAACTATTTACAGGATGATGATTGAGTTGAAATGCTACAAAAAGGTTCTTAGCGTGTCCTGGATCAAAACGAAAAGAAATATTGACATTCATTGATGATCTGAATGAACATCAAGGAATATTGTCTTGTAAAAAGCATCTTTTCTTTGAAACTACTGTAGTTTGCAATGTTGCCCTGGCTTGTAAAGAACAGTAGTGGAGGTTTTTCCAAAGTTAATTGTTAGACACTAAAAATTCTGCAGGTAGAAGAATGAAAATGCAAATTCTTAACAAGTAATTCAACTGAGACAGGATATCTAATAGCAAACTTGAGAACAGCAGTCACTGGGAGGGTTTCAGGTCTGTGATTGATGTAGATTAGGCCAGTATGAATGTAAAAAAGTCATTGATTCCTATGAATTTGTTCACATGCCAGTTAATTTAGGGATAGAGAAGAGTTGTTTATGACTACTAGTAGATATTGTTAATGAGAGTTGTTACTGGGAGTGATCTAAGACAGAGTATAAACTTAGATTTGACATCTGAATGAGGAAATTGTCATATTAGTGTGAGAACTCGCTTGCTAAAGTAGACAACAGGTAGATTAAGTTAAAATGACTAAATTGAATTTGGGTTATTTAAGAGAAGAGTAGATATACTGTAGGCAGATAAGGGCAGGAGATGAAATAGGACATTGAAAGCTAGAGGTTGAGGGAGTCAAGATGAGGACTAGGAGATCTACAGAAGATATTAGGATATTAATGTTCCATGTGAGTTCTAAAGCCCATTTGTTGGGGGGGGGGGGGGGGGGAGAACAGACTCACTAACCCCTAAACATCATGTGGTAAAAGTTCAATAGTTAAGGGTGTTTTTACTGAAGTGGGAGTGAAGTTAAGTGTGTTTTTTAGTGAAGTGGGGGTGCATCTGCCTAAAAGGCAAGGAGTCAACAATCTGCATAAAATAAACCAGATCTGTAAAACATATGTGTGTGCACAACTCAAATTATAGAATAAGACTATAGTCGAGAAATGGATGAACAATCAGAACTTTCCGCCGGGATTTATAGCTGTTCAACACTAAGAAGAAGATATGAATGTTCATATTTGCATCCCTAGAAATTGTTCATTGTTCATGTCTGTATTAATCAAGTGTTGTGTTGTATGCACAACTGCTGTTATCCTTGACTTCAGCTGTGTAAAGTAATTCCCTATGTTTAAATGAAGACATTAAGACCCAGAAAACCGGATGCAGTGTGTGTGAGTATTGTGACTACTTAAAACAGCATACATCAGACTCTTAGAGATCCTAAACAAATATAGCTATCCATATATCATGTCACAAACACACACATTATATACACACATGAAAGTCTGCCAAGATATGTACACAGACTTCAATGGAAGATATGATACATACACAAAGGCATGCATTCACACACACACACACACATGCTTATAAATACACACACACAAATGTCTATATACACAGATAACAGTCTGGCATAAAATTTACACACACTTCAACAGATGTCATCTGTAATGTGATTTTTATCTCAGATCTGGACTCCTTGGACAGTGTTGCTCATGCGGTAGTTGACCGTATTATATCATTATTAGGGCAACTGATTTGAGCGTGTTAAAGGTAGTTTGTGTCCCCCCTCCCACCTTGATGGCTCTATAAATGTGTCAGTGCCATTTTTGTGAAGGGCTTTTTTTTTTGCTGAATGAAGCAAGTTTTGTATTTATTAGCTGCCTCTGCATGTATATATATATATATGTCATCTGTCCGTGCTTAACTTACACCCACTGTCTGTGCTGTCTCAGTTGAGACAGTTATACCCGTAAGTACATATCAAATCATACAATGTATCTCTGTTGTTCTAATCCAGAGTGACACTTGCCATGATTAAATGAAATAATAAAAGCTAAAGTATAGCTACTTTTTTGGGGGGTCATCTATATTGTGCATTTCTGTCATTTACAGAACTTCAAAGTTATAGTTTTAGAACATTTTGTTTTGTCATTTGTTCTACACGTCAATTTATCTTTCTCCTAGGAGAACAAAGGGAGTCGCCATGGCAGAGCATCTAGACCCACGCTGCGGATCGGAAGGTTGCGGGTTCACTACCTAGCGGAGCCAGACTTTTCTTCAAAAATGACCTCGGCTCCCAGGTCGACCCAGCCTTGAGTGGGTACCGGGTACAGTCCCAGGAAGTAGAGGCAGCCGGTGTGATGCTGACCACATCACCCATCTTGTGCCGTTGGTCTATAAAAGTATAGGTCTAGCCCTATACGCCTAAGGACGTGAAAAGGGTCCTTTACTTTTTTAATGAGGAGAACAAAGACATGTGGCATCACTGTAACTGACATATAAATATCTGTACTATGCATGGGTGCCTGTGTTGTCTGATGTACATTTGTTTCTAATGTGCTTATTCTTGTCTGTTTCAGGTGGCACTTTTGTGAGAGAGTTGGAACTATGAAAACATACAGCATGCCCAAGACTCATTTCTCACGTATTTCTCCTCGGAGGGGCCTGTTTTACCTTCCCCCCTGCTCAAGGAGGTTTTCATGTATAGTTCTGGTGGTTGCTCTACTGACAGTTATATTACTGTTTATTCCTGCAACAAGGAACTTGTTGCTCTCCCCCATCTGGCCCAAAACCTGGAGAGAAATGGGAACCTTGCAAGCTTTAACTATCAAATTTTCTCCAGAGCTCCCAGAGGAGCCTGATATCAAGCATTGTTATATAAAGACAGAACCAGGTGTTTCCTTGTCTGATATTGATAAGAGTAAAGTGATGTTTCACTCAGATGTGTACAAGGCAGAACTCCGACAAGCTGAACATCGGCTGTTTTTTCCACCATTGAAAGAAGATGAGAAACTGACCCTGCTGCACACTTACCTGGTTGTTGCCACCAGCTTGCAGAAAGCGGGTATAGCATTCATGCTGGTGGAAGGTTCACTTCTTGGTGTTCACCGCCACCGGGGCATGGTGCCATGGGATGATGATATTGACATTGCCATCAGTGTTCTCAATAGGAAGAGTGTTGGCAGACTCTTAGGTTGCATACAGGGTTTCGACCTCGTGGTCAGCTATGTTGGACACTGGAAGTTTTTCCCAAATTCTACACAGCATGGACATCACTTCCCGTTCATAGACATTTTTTTCTATGCAGAGGATGAAGATTATCTTTGGGCAGTGACTGATTATTTAAAACAGACAGTGGTCTTCCCCAAGAAACATACTTTCCCACTGAACACTGCTTCCTTTGAAGGTTTGATTGTGCCTGTGCCAAAAGATACTGATTACATTCTCAGAAGTGTGTTTGATTTTGAAACCTGCCAGTCTTCTAGCTACAATCACAAGGAAGGTATGAGCATACCTGAAATGTCAACAGTTCCATGTTCCTCATTAACTTATTTATATACCATGTTTAACTTGAAATATTAGTTGTTGGTGTGTGGGCAGTTATGATATATGGTGTGTGTGTAGTAATTTATGAATGGGCAGTTATTGGTGATATGGTGTGTGTGTAGTAATTTATGAATGGGCAGTTATTGGTGATATGGTGTGTGTGTAGTAATTTATGAATGGGCAGTTATTGGTGATATGGTGTGTGTGTAGTAATTTATGAATGGGCAGTTATTGGTGATATGGTGTGTGTGTAGTAATTTATGAATGGGCAGTTATTGGTGATATGGTGTGTGTGTAGTAATTTATGAATGGGCAATTATTGGTGATATGGTGTGTGTGTAGTAATTTATGAATGGGCAGTTATTGGTGATATGGTGTTTGTGTAGTAATTTATGAATGGGCAGTTATTGGTGATATGGTGTGTGTGTAGTAATTTATGAATGGGCAGTTATTGGTGATATGGTGTGTGTGTAGTAATTTATGAATGGGCAGTTATTGGTGATATGGTGTGTGTGTAGTAATTTATGAATGGGCAGTTATTGGTGATATGGTGTGTGTGTAGTAATTTATGAATGGGCAATTATTGGTGATATGGTGTGTGTGTAGTAATTTATGAATGGGCAGTTATTGGTGATATGGTGTTTGTGTAGTAATTTATGAATGGGCCGGTATTGGGAATATGGTGTATGTGTAGTAATTTATGAATGGGCAGTTAATGGGGATATTGTGTAGGTGTAGTAATTTATCAATGGGCAGTTATTGGTGATATGGTGTATGTGTAGTAATTTATCAATGGACAGTTATTGGTGATATGGTGTATGTGTAGTAATTTATCAATAGGCAGTCATTAGTAGATGGTGTATGTGTTGCAATTTATGAATGAGCAGTTATTTAGGATATTGTGTATGTGTAGTAATTTATCAATGGGCAGTTATTGGTGATATGGTGTATGCGTAGTAGTTTATGAATGGGCAGTTATTGATCAATCGTGTGTGAGTAGTAATTTACAAATGGGCAGTTATTGATTGGATGGTGAATGTGTAGTAATTTATGAATTGGCAGTTATTGATCAATCGTGCATGGGTAGTAATTTACGAATGGGAAGTTATTGATTTGATGGTGTATGGGTAGTAATTTATGATTGGGCAGTTATTGATGAATGGTGTAGGGGTAGTAATTTATTATTAGGCACTGTGTGATAGATGGGGAATGAGAGTAATTTATAATTAGGCAGTTATTGATGTATGGTGTAGGTTAGTACTTTATAAATGGGCAGTTACTATTGGATGGTGTACGGGTAGCAATATATGAATAAGTAGTTATTGATTGGATATAGTTATTGATATGGGTAGTAATTTATGAATGGGCAGTTAATGGGGATATTGTGTATGTGTAGTAATTTATTAATGGGCAGTTATTGGTGATATGGTATATGTGTTGCAATTTATGAATGGGCAGTTATTAGTAGATGGTTTATGTGTAGTAATTTATGAATGGGCAGTTATTGATGATATGGTATATGTGTTGCAATTTATGAATGGGCAGTTATTTAGGATATGGTGTATGCGTCGTAGTTTATGAATGGGCAGTTATTGGTGATATGGTGTATGCGTCGTAGTTTATGAATGGGCAGTTATTGATCAATCGTGCATGGGTAGTAATTTACAAATGGGAAGTTATTGATTTGATGGTGTATGGGTAGTAATTTATGAATGGGTAGTAATTTATGATTGGGCAGTTATTGATGAATGGTGTGTGAATAGTAATTTATGAATGGGCAGTTATTGATAAATCGTGTGTGAGTAGTAATTTACGAATGGTAAGTTATTGATTTGATGGTGTATGGGTAGTAATTTATGAATGGGTAGTAATTTATGATTGGGCAGTTATTGATGAATGGTGTAGGGGTAGTAATTTATTATTAGGCACTTTGTGATAGATGGGGAATGAGAGTAATTTATAATTAGGCAGTTATTGATGTATGGTGTAGGTTAGTACTTTATAAATGGGCAGTTACTATTGGATGGTGTATGGGTAGCAATATATGAATAAGTAGTTATTGATTGGATGGTGTATGGGTAGCAATATATGAATAGGCAGTTATTGATTGGATGGTGTATGGGTAGTATTTTATGAATAGGCAGTTATTGATTGGATGGTGTATGGGTAGTAATTTATGAATATGCAGTTATTGATAGATGGTGTGTGGGTAGGAATTTATGAATGGGCAGTTACTGATGGATGGTGAATGGGTAGGAATTTATGAATGGGCAGTTACTGATGGATGGTGTATGGGTAGTAATATATGAATAGGCAGTTATTGATTGGATGGTGTATGGGTAGTAATTTATGAATATGCAGTTATTGATGGATGGTGTATGGGGAAGTAATTCAAGATTGGGTAGTTATTGATGGATGGTGTGAGTAGTAATTTATGAATGGGCAGTTACTGATGGATGGTGTATGAGTAGGAATTTATGAATTGACAGTTATTGATTGATTGCAGTTATTGATGGGTGGTCTATGGGAAGTAATTTATGAATGGGTATTGATGGATGGCAGTTATTGATGAATGTGAAGTTATTTATGGTGTGGTGGTTGTTGATGTGTGAGTAGTTATTGATGCGCGGGGAGGAGGGGGGGGGGGGTTGTAGTAGTTTATAAATGGGCAGTATTGATGTGTGAGTAGTTATTGATGGTGGGGGGGGGGGGGGGGGGGGCAGTATTGATGTATGAGTAGTTATTGATGGGGGGGGGGGGGGGGGGGTTGTAGTAATTTATAAATGGGCAGTATGAGATGTATGAGTAGTTATTGATGGGGAATGGGGGGGGGGGGGGTCAGTATTGATGTATGGTAGTTATTGATGGGTGGCTATATGTTGATATATGGACAGTTATTAATGGATGAGTATTAATATATGAATAGACAGTTATTAATGGATGAGTATTAATTGTATAATGACAGTTATTGATGGATGAAAAGTGCATACTTAAACACGCAAGTTCTGCACAACTGAAAAAACAAACATTTTACAGAAGGTTGAAACATTTTTCACTTTTTATTTGGTTTCTTTCTGCCCTCCCCTTCGCTTGTTTTCAACTCATAGTAGCATATAATGGATACAAGTAGATATATAACAAAATATAGCAAGCAATAAACTGTGAAGTGTCTTGTTAATGTCTACATTATTTAAATGTAGCTTGCAAAAAATGTAGTCACAAAACACATTGCTTCATGCAGGGAAGTATAACTGGTTTTATTTGCTTATTGAATCATAAGTATCCTGGCAACAATCATCATGCACAAATGGTTGATATAAAATATTGACAGTTAAAATAATTACTGAACACTGTCATTTCAACACTGAGAAATCTTCATGTGAGCAATTAGAATATGGTGTCCTCATCCCAGCAGAGCATGTCATTGAGGCAGCTAGTTTTGGAAAGAGAATAAGATGCAAAGACACTTCTTCATTAACGTCAGAAAGAGACTGTCAACATTTGCAGCGACATGATATAAAAACTAAAACATGTTGTGACAACAGAAAAGATTTAGGGAAAGAGAGATAGAAGAAGAGACAGAAAAATGATTCTTGGCAGCCGTTTGTCATGGCATTGAAGGTATCAGCACAAGAGCTGAGACATAATGTTGGAAATGACCAGATTTCAAGAAGCATAATTATCAGTTGTTGTCAGTCAGCTAGATACTTGATGATGACATCATCAAAGGGTATACTTATGTATATGGTCATATCTGGTGTGTTTATTTACTGAAGACCCAGCCAGTATTATATAATGCAGTAATTACTGACATGAATCAAAATATTACCACAACAGAATTATTAATTACAAAGCTGTGCACACATGGCGTGATTGTAACTGACTCACTGAGCATGTTAAGAAAGGTGGAGACATGCATGTCCTGTGCAGAGTGGCAAGTGTCACTTCAGAGGTCCCGAGTAGTGGCATCCTTTGGATATTTTCTACAGGTGACCCCAGTGTGTTGGTAACTGAGCAAGCAGATAGATTAGTCGGTTCTGAACCACTTGATGTATGACAAGCTAGATATTGCGAGGGCCCTTTGGAAGTGAGTGAACAGTGAGGAGGCACAGATGGATCATTGTGGTCTGAGGAGAATGTAGCTGTCAGGAGTTACCAGAGGATTTGGCCAACGCTCGCACTCAGGGAAAAGGTGAGACAGATATAAAATCAGATAGTTACTGGTGCCATCAGAGTTGGAACTCTTCACTTGCTCCTGAAGATGGGAACAAAGTGCTTATGGGAGTGTCCCGAGCTCTGTGATGTCGATTGTTCATTCAACATTCAGCACAGAAATGTGGACATATGAAAATATAAATAGTCTGGGTTGTTGAGGATGTGAGTGAAAGCTGATTGTGCAAGTTATCATATGGTCAGCAGTCTGTTCAAAACAGTCCAACTGGGTGGTGTTGTTCAGCTGCTGCTGCCAGAGCACAGATTCCCACCTGACCTAGGCCAGACCTTTGTTCACTTGATGATGATTGGTTCATTGTTTGCAGCTGAAGTTTTCTGCAAGGTGAGGCAGCTAGTCTCATGCCAGATCTCCTGAGTTGCATCTGGTCACATGTCTGCTAGGGTGTAGTATCATTGTTCTTTGCTCCTTTTATTGGCCGCGGTGTGTGCGGGCCTGCATGTATGTGTACATACCTGTGTATGTATTTTATGTGTGTGTGTGTGAGAGAGGGAGAAGTTGACCATAGTAGTGTTTTGTTTCTTGCTGAAGATGTCACAGAATGTGCAGCAGTTCCCTCCTCTAGCCTATACACAACTCCTGGCACAACCATCCTACAGCTCTTGTCTTGAGTTGTCAACTTCAACTTTCTCTTTTGTTTACATTTCTCCTGAATTCTTTTGTTTTTAAAATGCTTTTGTTAAAGCACACATCATTATTTCCTTCACACAGTCCTTTTTTTTTTTTTTTAAATTTGTTGCTTGTATTTTCTTTAAAATAATTTTAAATTATTTCCAGCTTTGAATGTGAATAATTCAAAGATTTCTGCTTTCAAAAAGTCTTCTTTTATTTCTCATTGGTTCTACACCACATCACATGTTGATGTTTTTTTTTTTTTTTTGGGTAGTCTTGGACAGTGCTTATTCCTTCTATAACATTTGTTTTAGTGCCTGTTGTCTGTGCTCAAGACGTGCAGTGTGTTAGTATTTGTTTGATTGTTTTTTCATCTCCAACCTTGCTTTAGTAGCCATTTTTTGCAAAAATGTCTTTACATCTACTTTTGAAACCATTGTTGCTCTTTCACTGATGTAGGGTCTCATAACTCCAAGAACAATGTTCGTCAGAAAATTTTGTTTGTTGATACTTTAAATTTGCCATACATATTATGTAAGCGAGGGAAAGACAAGGAGATTAAAACCACATAGTGTGCCCAGATGGCTGGAGCTGATCAAGAACACTGACCTGATCCATGATTCTGGTGACCGTCATCGTGATGCATTGGGGTAAGCAAAAGTATAGTACCTAATCACTCCATTAAACAAGTTTAGCACTGTTTATCTAAAATTAAAATTTGAACTAGTTTAGATCAAAAAGCATGAGGATATAAAGAAAACAACTCAGCAGAAGAATTTCATACACAACTGTTGTTAGTTATTCAAGAGATTATCCTCATTGCACACTGAACCATTCAGTCCATAAGTGCTTAGATCCCCTCAGTAAAACCTGCAGTGTGTAGCAACTGATGACACTAGTTATGTTTTGGTTTCCTGTTCATGCAATGAGGTTAAAATCTGCTGTTCCCCTGAAGGATGACATTTGAAGAAAGTTGTTGAAAGTCTCACATTTTCTTGAGCTCTTAGCTGACCTTTATTTTATGTTAACTTTAATCACACTGACTTTTGTGTGCCAGTCATCATCCTATTGTGTCAAAAATATGTACACAAGGCTTTAAGTCTCTTCCACCATTGCATTCTGTCCTGTGCAGTCTTGTTGATATCATGGATTGAATCAATCCTTTAGCCTCTCTCCGCAACAGATCAATTCAATCCCACACCTTTGGCCTTTCTCCGCAACAAATCAGTCCAGTCCCATACCTTTAGCCTCTCTCCGCAACAAATCAATCCAATCCCGTACCTTTGGCCTCTCTCAGCAACAAATCAATTCAGTCGCACACCTTTCGCCTCTCTCCGCAACAAATCAATCCAATCCCATACCTTTGGCCTCTCTCCGCAACAAATCAATCCAATCCCGTACCTTTGGCCTCTCTCAGCAACAAATCAATTCAGTCCTACACCTTTTGGCCTTTCTCCTCAACATTTGTCTAAGGGTGTCTCTCAGACAATCTTATAATTATATTTAGCACATCTTGAGCAAAAAAAAAAAAACATGTTTGCATCTTGTGTAGCTTGTTTAAAAGACAATGAGGCAAATTACACAAGCTGCATAAGTTGTAAACTAGCTAAATTCTAGCTAGGCTCTTTTGATCGTTGACAGATCCTACCAGTCCTACAAACATAATCCCATGTTCAGTTTCCTATTCACTCGAATTATTCTCACAGCTAGCGGGATGATTGTTTAAATGTAAAGTTTTTGTTAAATAAACATGTCGTGATCCATCAGGTGCATTCATTTCAGTGAGATAACATCTGGGTCATTTAAGGGTTATTCATGATTGAATAAAAGACTTGACAAACTTGTTTGTGAATGCCTAATGTCTGTAATGACTTGCTGGGGACTACATGACCTGCTTATATTGTGATTCCTGTCACTAAACAAACCAGTTTATGATGTTATTTACCTTTCTACTAGTTCAAACTACAATTGATGGTATGTCAGAAAGCCTTGCCATCTGTGCTGAAGTTTGACCCAAATGATATTGATTTTTGTGTGTGCAAACATTTGAAATTAATGAACACATAATAATACTTGAGTACCAAGGTTCGGTTTTCACTGGCAAGCAGTGTAGACAAAAGCTTATGATTATTGGACAGTAATTTGATAGTTGCACCGTGGAAGAAATTGGGGCCTCATCACATAATATTCCCAAAAGACAGCAGTGGTACACTGTAGCTAGCCTCCAATGTGGAAACAGCTCAGTTAAAATAGTATCTGTTTTAACTGACTTCCTGTGTGCATTCCTTTCTGTGTTTGTGTTATTCCATAGTGGTGAAGAGAACATTAACCCTGTTGCCCCTGTAAAATTAACAAATGCTTCTGGATCCCACAGAAATTCTCTCCCCCTCCCCCCACCCCTTTCCCCCAAATTTGCTTACATTCTTTTGTTACACAGGTCACCAATAAATTATTTACAAATTATTTACAAATATAAAGATATATCAAGGAAGTTGACAGTAAATATACAGATTGAAGCATTTAATGTTACACAAGTGTACATTCACCAGGGACTAAAGAAACATTCCTAGAGTGCCTGATTTTTTAAAAACTTTTGGTTCACAGGAGAAGTATATTTTTGGCCAATAATATCCTGACCTATATATTGTACAGATTCAAACTTGACCAGTAGCATTAACTCTGTGTCTCATTTCACTGTAGAAAGGTCACAAAGGTGACATTTAGGGGGTATTGAGCCCAACCTGAATTGTCTTTTTTTTGTTTTTTGCGGCCTCAGTGATGACAAGGTTAATATTCCACATTGTAATGTAATATGGTTTGCCACCATGGTGGCAAGAACATTAATACATCATTTTGTAGTGTACAGATGCATTATTGCTATAACAGAAAGTCTTCCTTCTAGGCTCTTGACATATCTGACACAAAGTGTCAACTGTATTGTTGCTTTTTATAACATGTAGCTTGTTTGTTATTTATAAGGTTTCATCAATACTCAGTAGCAAAAAGTCAGCATTGTGTGTAAAGCTTATGCGCTTACGCTACATCTTTGGTCAAGTGTTCAAATTCTCTTTATACATATATATATGTGTGTGTGTGTATATATATAATATATATATGTATGTATATGTATATATGTATATCATTAATGTTATTCATGGCTGAGTGCTCAAGTCATTTACCTCATGCTTAGAAGGTTATTGTTTCGCTGACTGATAGTACAGTTGTTATCTGTATCCCTAAACTGGATAGTGCAGTTGTTATCTGTATCCCTTAACTAGATAGTACAGTTGTTATCTGTATCTCTAAACTAGATAGTACAGTTGTTATCTGTATCCCTAAACTGGATAGTACAGTTTTTATCTGTATCCCTAAAATGGATAGTGCAGTTGTTATCTGTATCCCTTAACTGGATAGTACAGTTGTTATCTGTATCCCTAAACTGGATAGTGCAGTTTTTATCTGTATCCCTAAACTAGATAGTACAATTGTTATCTGTATCCCTAAACTGGATAGTGCAGTTGTTATCTGTATCCCTAAACTGGATAGTGCAGTTTTTATCTGTATCCCTAAACTGGATAGTGCAGTTGTTATCTGTATCCCTAAACTGGATAGTAGTTTTTAGTTGTGTCCTGAGTGCAGTGCTGATTGATTGATTCATTTTATGAATATCCAGGGATCATCATTGGATATATAGAGTTGATGATGCTTTCAGCAAGCCATTGTGCAGAGAGAGATCATGCCAGTAGAGACAATCCCCTTGACTGCAAACAATTAACATAATATTTACAATTGTTCAAGGATTGGCTGGCCTAAGCATTTACGGTATCGGGCTTCATGCGGAGACCCAGGTTTGACCCCCGGTAAGGTGATGCAGTTTTCTACCAGAGGCTGATTTAAACATCCTAACTTGTACAGTTTGTGGCGAAAGCACTAGCCATGTGGCCCTAAATCCTCAGGCTCATGACCACTTGCCTATTCCGCCATAAAAAATGCTGCATGCAAGCAGTAGGGACATTTTTTTAAAAATAGTTTTTATTTTTTATTAAACAGTTATCCAGTAGCAGTAACAGATCATCATCATCATCAGTTTAATCAGTACATGGAGTGGTGCTGAAGTCATCTAATCAGGTTATTCTAGTGTCTCCTGTATTTTCAATAGCAAACCTGTCTGTCTCATACTGGGACCAAGTCCAGATGACTTGTGTAATTATAGATCATACATGATCCAGAAACCCAAATCCTGTCCTGTTTATAAATTAACAATGCAGCCAGAGATAATATCTCTCTTTTTTCACTGTGATAATAAATGAACTTGGATGTGTTTATGATTTGCTTGGTATTGAACTGATGTACAAATATACTTTGTAGTAGTAATTCAGTAATATCTGCCTCCAGGGAAGATATTTACAGGGAAATGTCACATATACATGTATATTGTTTAGGATATTCACTATTGGGTTGGAAATGGTTAAGGATAGTCTGAGTGGAAGTTCCAAGTTGTTCTATCACCCTCACATTCATTGATTGGGACTTGTTTTCAGCCTGCTTGCTCAACTTCTCTCCAAGCAACCAGATCAGCACTACAATACTGTACCAGTGACTGTTCCACTAAACATGTTTGCCAGCCTTAAGGATGCTGGTACCTGTTTCCCAAACTCACATCTGACATGTCCCCAATGCCAAACTGCCAGTGTTAAATACTGTGTGTGAATCCTTGTTTAATTGTTTGTTCTTACTTAGTAGCTGGGGGGAGGGAGGGGGTGTTAATTGTTCCTTTAGCCACTTGTTGGGGTATGTCTTCTCCTAACGTTTTCACAGACCTAGACTTGTGTCAAGTAAGTTATGAAATATCAAGGCCCCATTTCCATAGCCTTGGGTTTATTGGGTATATCTGTATTTTATAGACCAGTCTCTAGACTTGGGTAACATTCAGTTATTGCATCAGATATGACAGTATGGTGGAATGGTTAACATTTGCTCTTAACAAGGGAGTACGACAGTCATCTTCAGACTTGGTAGCTCAGTTACTAAATGCTTGATTGATGGCCCCAAGGTCTTGAGGTCAGGTCCACATTGGAATGAATGCTTATAACTGATGTTGGCTTCCAGATTTGACCAGCCTAAAAGAGGTACTAGGTAATATCATGGGAGTTGAAGGGAAATGGCAAATATTCCTGATGTTGCCATATGTCTAATGTAGTAGTGGGATAAAAGGATCTTGACATTTTAAATGTCATTATTTTTGAATAAAGACTGAACATTATATGCTGTCTAGTAGCACACCATTTAGAGTGTTGTTTAACAAAGTTTTCAGGTATATGATGTGAAGACATTTCATTGGAACTAGGAATACAGTAGGCGGGACTCTCAAAGCCATGTTATTGATGTATTTTTAACTCTTTACAAATTTACTTGGGTTATTTTTTAATATAGTTTTACATAATTAACAGCAGTCGAAAACATTGACAAATTTATAGCTGTTAATTGTTATTTTTTAAAAAACCTAAACATCAAGAGAAGCAACAACAAAATTCATAATCTGTTTAAATCATCACTGATCACTGGCATCATGAGAGCTAACAGACTGAAATGGTTGGGGCATATTGAGAGATGTCAGATGACAGAGAAGTAAAAACTGTATACACCAGGGAGATGAATGGTTGTAGACCATGAGGCAGACCAAGAAGACGATGGAGAGATAATGTCCATACAGACCTGCAAACACTTGGTGTCACTAACTGGAAAGAGAAGGCTAACGAGATGAATCAAGGCGGGTGATACCTGCAGCAATGAACCTCAAGGGCTCGGAATGCTGAAGATGAAGAAGAAGAAACATCCTAAATAAATATATCCAGTGGTGTTACAAACAATGACTAAGTTCATCTGCATACAGACATTTGATCAGCAGTTTCGATCTGTGGTGTCAATTGCTTCCCAAGTTGAGAACCACTAGTTAAACATAATTGATTTTTATTTAAACTATAGCTGATTGTTGATTTTTACAATCTATGTCATTTTTTAAAATTGATAAACAAAATGGTTCTGAATAAGTATTCAGTCATTATGACATTGTTACTGTCATTGTTTTACTGCGTTTGCTGGTAGCATATTGTGTTGTTGTTTGTAGATGTGAGTGATTTGCTTTTGGTGACTGAACTGGTTGTATATTTAACAATTTTCTGGCATAAACCCCTTACCTAAACAATTATACAACACTGATCTGTCAAGCATTATAAATATAATAGTATTTGCCAGAAGTTATGTTGAACTGTTGTCCAAAATAATACTCAAGGATCCTTGTAGGGCGGCAGTAAAATAAAACACATTAAGACAAGAACTGTGAAAGAATCAATGATGCCACTGTGTTAGCTAGTACAAGTACAATGTGATTACTAAGATAGAAACATGTCTGTCTAGAAACGGGTTACCAATTCTTCTGCCAGCTGGCTACAGAGAAATGTACATGTGTTTAAACAGTGGTTGTTGAAGTGTTTTCGTTAACCTAATACTTTGAAACATCAGCATTGTAAATGATTAAAGTATCATGTAAATCAAGTTTGTCTTTTTCTTATTGCCTTTACGTTTTAGTTCTAGGCTCTGAAATGTTAACTACATTTGTCATTGTCGAATACAGCAAATATATTTCATTTACTCCCAAACATCACAGTATACTTAAAAAAAAAAATTACTTGTTACTACTTCCTGTTCCAGACAGCTACACAAAGAGGACGGATGTTATAGGGAGATCTCAATGTTTATTACGATTTTCTGGAAACAGTGTATGTGAATGTTCTGTGATATTGTCTAAGATGAAGAGTTGGCGATGAAGGAAACTAGCTGTCTCAACTCATCTCAACCTTGGCATAATGTGAAGGCCATAACACTATCTCTTCTGATCTCAATATGTTAATTACGCATGCAATCTTCTTTTCCTCTCCCCCAAACCTTCTTCTACCTCTTTTTATGCCTTTGTCTGTTGTCATGTTCTTTCATATCCTCCCTATAGTATACACCTGTCTTTAAGTATCTTGGATTTCTCTCTTTTTTTTCTAGTTTTTGCCATTTACAGATTTTCTAGCAACAGCATTTATTACCTCACTTGTTAATCCACCGCTGTTGTGATAGTGTTGTCTTCACAATCCAGGAGGCGGATGGACAGGAGTGTCCAGTGACACAATAATCTTATTGCTGTTTACTGGGTGAAATATTTTGCAGGCTATTCTAAGAGATTCAGTGAAATGAACAGGTATACAGGAACCATGCAGAGGAGCACACACACACGCACGAGTATATACTTTATTGGTGGACATGGCCACGTCAATGAAATATACAACTGTCTGACAAGATATTGAGGAAATCAATAGGAGTTTATAACGGCTTAAACAAATCCAAATACATGTGTAAATTAAACACACCACGTGTGTGTGCCCGATGTTTCAAGTATAGAAGTATTGGTCGAGGACAACAAAGCCGTGATCGACAAAGTAAATAAAAACACAAGATGTGGACATAACAAGCCACGGCAGACAAAAAGGACGTGATGACAAGTGGGTCGAAGGAATTTCTCAGGCAAGTGCTCGAACGCTGATCCAGTTTGTTCAATGGCTTTTATGAGGTGCACAACTTGTCCCTGAAGTAATGGTGTGCTGCAGCGCCAGTGATTTATAGGCCAAATGTGAAATGATTGGGCCTCTCTGTGCGTATACAGGAGAAGGAAGCGCGGACCAGGTCCAGCTGTATAGAGAAGGCCGTGGTGCGGACAAACGTAAATTAGCAGGAAACAAGATACACATTGTTAGACCTGGCTTCCCCTACCAGTTTTGATTCCAACCAGATGGATACACCCATAGACAATTAAAGTAATGCAGAGATCACCTCGTCAAGGTAGTTCAAGACAAACAGTATGGAACCGTCGAAGACCCAAAGCGCACCGTCCTGTTTGTGAACCATGCCGAGATAGAGGAAGAACAAACGTTGATTTCATAATCCTTCGGGTAATCAAAATCTATGAACGGGTTTATGGGAGGTATGGCAGCTCGAAGATCTTTTATGAATCGGTTCCCTTTACATGTCCGAGTTTATCTTATTCATGCCACACCTATTACAGATACTAGAATGTACAAGACTGATGGGCACACGAGTCTTTTATATTAACAACTCGATCCTCTAGTGACTTCTCGGTACTTTTAACCTATTGGCAATTTTCTTTCGTACTCTCCAAATTTACAGTAGTAACTGTTGCAACATCTATTAAACTACGTTTAGAAAAATGTAAGAAGTAGATAGAGAAAATTCGTATTTACGTACGTAAGTGAATTTAACAAATTAGTGAGAAATTATGTAAAAATTGCCACGATTTGGTTGTAAATAAGAAAGATAAGAACACAGTGGCAGATATAAAGAGTAACAGAGATGTGCTGAAACAACACACAGAAAGAACTGGCTATCTGCTGCAGAAGCAGACAATCCGCAATCTTTGCACACGTTATCAGCAGGGAGGGAGCTGAAGAGCGACATGGACACGGGTATTTGTGAGGGGAAGTGAAACAGAGGAGGCCAAGACACGACGACGATGTTATACATTGTAACATCATGGCAGGATATTCATCTTTCTCAGAAATTATAGGTGGGAGGCAGGATGTAAATATGTAAGTTGATCCTCATTTCTTTAATGATCGTTCTTGATACCATCATTACACCCAGTGTTGCATGGTCTTTTCCTTTCTTAGTTTTCATAGTTCCTCAGTATAGCTGTGTGTGTAAGATGGCAGCAGGACAGGGCAATCTCGTTAGGTGGCCAAACCATTTAATTTGTTGCTCAGGTAAAGAATTATATTTTTGATATCAGTCGTTGCTTTCTTCTAATAGTATATGTTGTAAGTAGCATAAGAGGAGACCCACCAGGAGTACGGTGGTGGTGGTGGGTCCATGGTGGAGCTGGTGGGATCTTGAGTCACCCGACCACATCTGCCGCCTGCAACCCTGAGCCTGCAGTACAAATTGATGTCAACATTTGTGACTTTTGTCTTTAATCTTGTCTTTTGTCAATTTTTTTCAAATCTATGTCTTCTAAAAAGATTTTAAGCAGAGGCGAAGTTTATTTTAGGAGGGACCTCCTCTTTTTTAGTGGGTCTCTTTATAAAGGGTTTTGGGGTGCTCTAATAGAAGACTGCTGACTAATATTCATTGTGTTTAATAGAAGAGGTATACAGTATGGGCACCCTATATCCACCGCTGTCAGCCTCAGACCCAGGGCACCCAAGTAATAGAAGGCTGGGGGGCTAGTTGGTTGTATATACCCCTATCTGTAGATTGCCTGTATGGTGGCATCTTTGTCTTAGTCTGTTCTCTCTTCCCCTGTTTTGGTTCCCATCTTCTGGTGTGTATCCCTCCCTGTAGCTCTCCCCACAATACTAAGAGGTGGTAAGTGAAGCAGAAGACGTAGAATAGTTTATAAATTTTATTGTATTGTGTTTTGTTATTTTTCATTGAAGGCATTCATAGAGCAAATATACAATTCATTGCATTTTTTCCCATATAAGACAATCATTAAGCAAAATATACAATTCACGGCTAAAACATTTAATTTCTGTTTCGATTTCCCACTTGGTCTAAGCCATGACTGACACTGGTAACATAGTGTCTTCCAAAGAATAAGTTTTCAAGCGATTTTATTTGATAGTCATATGTATATTTATATTCACTAGTAGTGGTTTTAGTTGTCCCATCACTTGATTTGCTTTTGCACACTGTTATATTAATTTCTGTAACCAATTTGTTAACTAAAGTAAAATTTGACCCTAGGTAAGTAAATCCACTTGTTTGTTTTTATCACCACCATTATCTTGGTAAATATCGCACAGGGTTCATAGTTTATTTCTCCATTCTGTTTGGTCGTGAAAAGAGGGACCTAATTTGCTACCGCAGCGACGATTTATAACACTATAACCTCAGTAACTATTGCAGATCACCACAACGTCCTGCCCAACTGTCCAGTAAGCGCAGAAGAAGTCTGGGAGTCATGACCCAGGCCCCCCTCCCCCCGAGACTGTTTACAAGGATAACGAGGTGAAACAATTATTGAAAGGGGAACCCCCTACTGCTGATCGGGAGACTCTTGCTGTGCATGCTCCTGCTGTGAAGTTCTCATATTATTGCCAATCATGTCGTTATCCTGGATGGGTTCTTCTTCGTCTCAGAAGACTGGTTTCATAGATCACCAGGCTAAGATAATTTCTGTGGATGCTTTGGTTTTAAGTTTGAATCTGCATTGCCTTAATTTAAAAAAAAATGTAATTTGGCTTCCCAGGTTATTCCAGCATAATCGGGTGCTAGGAAATGTCCAATCAAGTAAAAGCGATCAGCATCATGTTAACTACATCACCATCGAGTGGAGATTTATCTAAACATATACCTTATACCATCCCCAGGCTCTTCCTGTTATTTTGCTCACAATAAACAATTCACCACAATGTAACAAGCTTTAGTATCATTTTTTTCAGTGACAAGATGAGCACAGTGGCTAGCACGCCATACACACAATGATCAGCAAACTGTCCCTTCATTAGGTTACGCTTTTATTTGATTTTGTTTATTATAAAGGAAATCACATGGTCATAGAAAAAAGTCACAACGGAATAAAACATAGCATCCTCACTCCGCACCACTGACACGGGGGTAGAGGGGTGGCTTAATTCCATAAAAATTGTTTATGGAGCCAGTTCAAGGAGCCTCAGCTTTTTAAAAAAAAAAAAAAGCCTAATGCAGTTAAATTTCATTTACACATAATCACTTGAGAAGAACTTTCGGCCAAAATAAAAAAAAATGTTAGTCCCAGCAAGGGGTTGTTAGTACTAGTCCCTGGTCAGCGCGAACTTTTTTTAACATGATCTCTAGATTTTTTGATCCCATGGAATTCATGTTAAATAGGTTTTACTCTTTACTGTAAAAATAAGTGTTATTAATGTAGGCAAATTCACACAATATTATATATTGAAAATAATATGAAATGTAAAAAGAAATATTTCAATAGAGAGCTTCTGTACATGGTTAAGTAGTGAGGGTGTGGCACCCAGCCCTCTCATAAATGTTTCTAAGAGAAAGGGGGCACCACCTATTGCTTAATGTTATAGGGTGGAGCGCTCAGCTACTTAACAATTTGGGGGACGTGGGGGCCTCAAGGTTTGGCACTAAGGTCTGAGTCCCATCAGCTCTGTGAAGGAAAAGGAAACCTGTTTCTGGTGATCAAAAATTGCGTCACAATTACGGTTTGTAGCTCATTAGCCTTCAACGAGTTTGTTGTGTACTTGCATCAGTCCCTTAAAGTATTTCACTGTTCTGACTCGCAGCTCCATGGTGGCATCTTCATCACACACGAATATCGTGTGTGGGTGTTGCTGGAAGGCAGAGACCGTCCACATATGGTTGACGCCTTCTTCAATAGCTTTGTGCAGAGCAAAGGCTTTGTGGGCGCCTGTTATCAGGATTAATACCTGCAACATAGAAGACATGGTTGAAAATGTGTGTAAAGTCACTAGTGTAATGTGTGACTGACTGACTTTTTACCCCACTAGGACGTCACACTGAGCATTAAACACCCGAGGTGACACAAAGTGCCCCCATTCAGATGAGGATCACCCACAGAGAGGTCCCAGAAATCCCATTCAACCATCAGGTTATATTAAAGCCCTTGGCAATAGCCAGGGTAGGGCATACAAATAAGGAAACATTCATCCCACATGGGGTCGGGGATTAGGTTAATGATGTCATGCGCGCAGAACGGACTCATGTCAGTCACGTTCACTGACTGTCAGTGCATTAGTTTTCTTCCTATTCTTATTTCTGCGTTCGCATTTAAAAAGACGGTTGGCATGTTGTATTGTTGTTTACAGCTAGGCTACAATATCTGTTACATATCCTATTTTAGCAAATCCTATTTAGTGGTCTTTTACAATTCCTTGCGTCATCAGGAAATGTATGTGATAAGGATACTGATCAGACAAAGCTGACTGACATTTGACTCCATGGCAAATGTACAGGTTCTTCAGCAATCATAGGTTTATCATTCTTTCTCATATGCCCTGATAAAGATGTTAAACTTCATTGTGTCAGATTACAGCGAAGCTGTGAAGAAATGTACCTGTTAAAGAACACATCTCA
Source organism: Candidula unifasciata (assembly GCA_905116865.2). Classification (NCBI taxonomy): domain Eukaryota; kingdom Metazoa; phylum Mollusca; class Gastropoda; order Stylommatophora; family Geomitridae; genus Candidula; species Candidula unifasciata. The sequence continues at coordinate 186,917 of CAJHNH020008168.1, read as the reverse complement.
TTTTAAAACAGCATTTGTTTGAGACTGGCATTGCTTCGGCTACAGTTTCAGTCTGCTCTGGTTCACTAACTGTGGCTCAAGCAGTTTATTCTTCTTATTCTTTCCTCTACTCCTGGAATACCTCGCGGTGTTAGGGCAGGAAGAGATCTCTGGAATGGGCCCTTCTGTTTGCTTCACTAGTACTTTTCAGTGTCTCTGATATTTATGCGGTCCATATTCTGCGTGGTCAACCTCTGGCTCTGTTGCCACTGTATTTAATTAACATTGCTCTTTGTGGTGCCCTGTCTGCTGCCAATCATGTTAAGTGGCCAAACCATTTGATTTGTTGTCTACTTATAAAGTTCAGTATTGGTTCTGTGCAGATTCTCCTCCTAAAATCATCCTTCCTAAGTTGTTCTAGAAAAGTAGGTAAACATTTCTGTCATGACTATTTTCCTTCTGTCTTCTAAAGACAGTGTCTATGTTTGAAATTAATAGCAGAGCGTTGGTAAGAATATTGTGTTAAACAGTGTACTTTTATTAGTGTTCATTTTCACATGCTTGCATTTCAAAGTTGGTGCCATTTGGCCAAAAACTTGATTGGCTTTATTGCATCTTTGTTGGATTTCTTTATTCATTGTTCCATCTGAAAAAAAAATGCTTCCCAAATATGTAAAATCCTTTGGCTGCTTTAACTGGTGTTCATCAATTTTGATATTTGGGGTTCTTTCCTTTCTGGAGAATATTATCACTTTTATTTTGTCCACGTTGATCTTGATATCATAGATGTCGCATTTTGAGTGGAGTCTAAAAATATTTCTTGTAGCTGTACTCCAAATGTTTTTAGGCTAATAACTTCCATTCTGATCTGGTTGATGAAACGACGGGTGGCTCCCGTATGGTTTTCCTGTCGCGCTGCTCCAACTGGTACATCCATCCATGGTATGCAATCTTTTAAGTGAAAATAATTTTCCAGGAAGCTGAAAACCTCACAACATTTAGTCTCTTGTATGGCACTGATGGATGTCTCTCCTGTCCATAGATGGCCCATTCTTGATAGTCGCACTGCCAGCCAGGGCATCTGCTCTCTCATTGCCTTTCACACAAGCACACTCTGGGACACAAATTAAGGTGATTTAGCTAAATGCTGCAAGCTGTATCAGACATAGCCATTATTTTCGTATGTACCCCGCCTTGATCTTCTGTAACATGCTCAATAAGTCACTGAGCAAACATGCATTGGTGAATTCCTGAGTTTTGAGCCATTCTAGAGCCTTTGTCACAGCCATGACCTCCATTGCTATGCTACTGGAAGCAGTTTTTGCCATGAAAGCGCATTATATGACAGAGAGGATCACTGCCAGATATAGGATGACTAACAGACTTTGTTGACCACAATTGGCAGCTATAACTCGCATTGCAGTTAAACCCTTTCTGGTCTTGTTGATCATTGTATCAACATGGAATCTGCAGCTAAGGTTTTGATCAAAACTCATTTCCATTACATTAAAAGTTCATTCCTTGCTATCAGTTCACCATTCATGTGCACACAGGGTGTTATTGTCTGTGTGAACTATGTGATTGTTCAAAGAGAACCAAGTTGCAGTTGCTTTTGCAGGGTTAATCTGTGACCCGGAGTTTTGACACCAATCTATGATGTGTCCCGGTTCCTTTTGGAGTTCTAAAATTCTGCCCCTGTTCTTGCTTTGGCGGTACACTGGTATGTCATCAGTGTATGAGAGTTCTTTCCTCGCCTGTGATTTGACATTTTGTTACCTCAATAGCGAATTTATTGAAGAGGACTAGAGATAAAGGTGATCCCTACGGCAATCCTGGGTGTATGGTTTTAAACTCAAAAATCCATCTTGCACATTTGAAAACAACCTGTCTCTTGAAGAGTGCTGCTGCTTTCCATTTAATGAGTGTGGGGGAAATGTTGATCTTTAGGAGTTGATGTTTGAGTTTTTCATAGGGAACCTTGTTTGATGCATCTTTCAAATCTAGTGTCACAGCACACGTTTCAACTCCTACATGGAAACCTTCATAGACATTGTACGCAACACAGCAACATTACTCCATGTATTCCTATGTGGTCTATATCCTTCTAGTGTTGCTAGTAGTCTACCTGTTTGTTCTAATTTATTAGTAATTTTCCATGCCACTAGGTTTTATAGAAGTTTTGCATACTGATAATTCAATAGCTGCTTATGGAAGATGGTTTCATTTATGTGCCTGTTCTTATGCTATTGTTATATTCATTGCATAATTCTGATAGTTCCTCATCAATTGCTATAATTCCCTGTATGGGTTTCGGGGCCTCATTTTGGAGGAAAACAAGAACAGACCCACTGCCTGCCCAAAAGCATTTTGTAAGAGTTGACCAATGGGTAACTCCCTTTAAAGTCGGAGTACATCTGCCTGAGAGACAAGGAACCAACAGTCTGCATGCAAAGGAGTCAGACCTGTCAAACAGATGTACACGCAACATTCAGGTTCTGAAACAGGGTTAGAATCCAGAAGTGGACAAATGACCAGAGCTTTCCGCTGGAGTTTACAGCCGGTGAAGAAGAAGAAGTTGCTATAATGATCACGCTCCAGTTACAGGAAAGTTTAGTATAAAACTGAAGACTTTAAAGAAGACCCCACAGAACATCAAGTTAGATTTAGGAATACTTAAAACGGAAAAGAAAACTGTGCAAAACAGTAATAATGCCATGGAAATACAAACTGTTGTTGAACAATGGGATAAGCTGCGCGAGTCAATTCAGCATACATTAACAAAGCTTATTCCTGCAAGATATAGGAAATGGATAACAAATGAAATTCTGAAGATGATGGATGAGAGAAGACAGAAAAAGAATTATAAAGAACAACATTCTAATATACACTAAGAAATAGTGAACAAATGCAAAAAGGCTAAAGAAACCTGGCTAAATCAGATGTGCACAGAGATGGGGAAAAATCATGGGAAAGACTCCCATTCCATGCACAAACTGGTAAGAATATTAACAGGGAAGAAGAGACGTAACATCACTGGGTGTGTACAATCAAAAGAAGGTGAAATAATAATGGTTCAAAGTGACATAATCAAAATATGGAGTACTTCGTGACGGGGAAAGGGCGGTGTTCTGTATAATGATAATACACCATTTGCTATAGATTTATTTAAGGGAAGCTACACTTCATTTATATTAGGGACATCTTTGTGAACTATGACTTATATTTCATCTTCACAAAATGAGATATTCTTCCTCGGATGTGCTGGGCCGAAAGGTGCAGATGTCGCAGTCTGGCTGTAAACTACAACACAACGTGCCAGCTGAGCTTTTTAAAGTGAACACAGTAGCAACATAAACAGCACCAGAAGAAGTCATTTCAAATGTGAAAAACAATAGGAAGAAAAAAAAATCATTTTCTTTTTCTTTGTTCACAGGCTGTAAGTTCCAGTAGAAAGTCCTAATTGTTCATCCATTTGGGTTTTGGCTTTGTTTCAGGTCCTGAGTTTTGCGTGTACTTCTGTTTTACTGGCTTATTTGTGTGCAGCTGGTTATTCTTTGCTGCCTGGGCTGATGTACACCGACTTCGAAGAAAACTCCCAATCAATCAGCTCCTACAACATGCTTGTTGGGGAAGAAGTGGGTTTATTAATGTTTTCCCTCACAATGAAGCCCTGGAACCTACATAAGGGGAAAAGATCAAAAGAGCTACATCTTCCCTTTCCAGATATCAAAATCATTTGTCTGGATCCTAAGAGTGGTTAGGAAAGTCAGTACTGGAGACTGGAGAAACAAACCGGAATGAAGGACCACCACAAAAGCTGCATTTTATAGTTTTTCGCATGACCCCATGGTGGGAGTTGGTGGTTGGAGTACTCTCCCCTTCATTATTGTGTAGTTAAGTTCATGTCGAAACGTCAATTTGTTGTGTTTTATGCACATTGTTCTACTTCCCCATTTCGTTAAGCTTTTCAGTCACAGTTCACTGCATACCCTGTTCCGGAGTTTTGCTACGCAGATGACACAGTCCTCCTTTCAAACAGGCATTAGAAAATTTAATATTGTCTGTCCAAAAGCACAGCGAAGATCAAAATCTGTTCTTAAATTTAAAGAAAATGAAAACAATGTCCACAGATAAAACTGACTGTCACCCAAAAATAACAATAAGTGATGAAGAAATTGAAAATGTCACGAGCTTTATATATCTAGGCTCTATAATAAATAGCAATGGAGACTGTTTGACAGAAATTAAAAGAAGGACGGCCATAGCAATGCAAAGATTAAACAGCCTTAAAAGTCTATGGTTAAGCACCAGCAAGGAGATCAAAATTAGAATTTTGAGAGCATGCATCTTCCCTGTAGCAACATACGGATGTGAGTCGTTGACTATCTCCCAGTCCTTAAGAAAAAGTATAGGGGTTTTTGAGCTAAAATTTTGTAGAAAAATTCTCAGAATATCTTGGAAAAAGAAGAAGAAGAAATCTTGAAAGATCTGAACATTAAGTAATATTGGCTAATAAACAGCATCCTGTCTCGGAAGCTGAAATATTTTGGTCATATCAAGTGCCACGACGGACTGGAAAAAATAATAGCGGAGGCATGGTACCAGGAAGGAAAGGCAGGGGCCGACCGACTCGAAGATGGGCACAGGATATAAGTGACTTGAGTATGAAAGTACATGAGGCGGGAGAGCTGGCGAGAGACCAAGTTTCTTTCAGGCAGGCTGTGATGAGAGCGACGTTCTGCAAAGGGCCTGCTACATGATGATGATCACCGCATTCATTTCTCTATAACTTCAACAATAGGTCAAAAAAATTAATATTAGTTTATCAGTACATACTTCCCCTGTGTGGGTTCCGGGGCCCTATTGTTGGGAAAACAAGAATAGACCCACTGCCTCCCCAAAAGCATGTTGTAAGAGTCGACTAATTGTGGAGCTTCCTTTGAAGTCAAAGTGCATCTGCCGGAGAGGCAAAAAACAAAACAAATCTGTATTCAAGAGAATGAGATCTGTAAAAATGATGCACACGCAACACTCAGATTCTGGAGCAGGACTGCAGTTCAGTAGTGGATGAGCAACCAGAACTTTCCGCCAGAGTTTACAGCTGGTGAACGCGAAGAAGAAGAAGTACATACCTCATCAGCGTCCATGACTGTGCCTACACCCACAGTCAGGGCTTTGGTGGGAACTTTTTTTAAATCATTGCCAAAGAATCTAGCATTGGCCAGGATTGTTTCTTGTGCCAGGGTCTTGACTCGGGTTCGACAGACCAGACTGGAGCCCGGCTCGTTGAAGGCAATGTGGCCATCAGGGCCTATACCTGTGGCGGGGAATATAAAGTAGCAGGTTGTAACTGGTGGAGAAACACACGTAAGTGTGGCACATGGAAGAAACAGGTGAAGAGTTTGAAAGTGAGCATCTGATGGTAGAACACTGACTGTGAATTCATAGTGGAACAATGTAAGCGTGTGTACCTGATGGAACAGTGTAAGCTTGTGTATAGATCCTGATAGATTGTTTAGCACAACCTACAACATATTATTGCCATAATCAAATGCCTATCACAATCAAATGCCCCTAATAAACTGTTTGCCACAATTAAATGTCTGTTGTCCATACACAAGTCTGAGAGAAACAGTTGTGAGATCCTGGTAAATCAGAATTTCCCAACATCTTTATAGATTAGTAATTATAGCCACAGATTTAATAAAGCGTTGTTCCGTAGAAAACACTTTAACTCTGATTGCCGTTATGGTTTAGGTAATCTTGATGTTCATTATGCTGTCATACCATTATATGTCACATAGGGCTCACAATCTATTTCTCCATTTCGTTCTATCCTGTGTGATCAGTTCAATATTATGGACAGAATCTAGTCCAGCAGCTTTGGCGTCTCTCATGAACATTCATCTTATGGTTTCTTTTGAGTGTCCTCGCCTCCTTTATCCATTTGTTTCCCATTTTAATGTCTGTCTGGGGATTCTCTGCTGATTTCTTTTTAGGATGTGTCTCATCTAGTGCCATTTATGTCTTATAACTGTTGATACTGGTGGTTGCTCAGACATTTCTCTTATTTCTGCAATCTTTTTAAATTCATCCTATTTTATTTTCACCATTTTACTCAGATATTTGTTTTTGAATGCATTTAACTTTCATTCCATATATTTAGTGGCTCACTAACTTTCTCTTGCACATGTTAAAATTGAAATAGCATTAGAATTGAAAATACGTACCGTGGTTTTGAAACTACAATTTAGAGTTCTTTATTTTGTTTTAGCTATTAAAAGCTGCTGATGCCTTGCCAGTGTGTGTCATAATTCCCTTCTTTGTATTTTCATTACCATTAAAATTCCGAACTAAATAAGTAAATTGATCTGCTACTTTAATTACTTTTGTCTCCAGTGTTACATCTGCTTGATCTGTTGTTTAATCTGTCTTCAATATAACTTACTTGTAGTCCAACCTTTGATGCTATATTTGCTAAATGATTTGTTTTTCTTTTGCATGTCATTGCTGTTTTTACTTAGCAGACCAATGACATTAGCAAAATCAAGATCTTCCAACTGTGTGCTCTCCAACCAGTCAGTGCCAATGTTTCCAAGACATGTTTTCATCACCCAGTCAGTGCCAATGTTTCCAAGACATGTTTTCATCACCCAGTCAGTGCCAATGTTTCCAAGACATGTTTTCATCACCCAGTCAGTGGTTATGTTAAATAACAGGAGATAAAATGCATTCCTGTATCAACCTCAACACTCCAGTATCAAACCTCCACTCCAGTATCAAACCTCAACACTCCAGTATCAAACCTCAACACTCCAGTATCAAACCTCAACACTCCAGTATCAAACCTCAACACTCCAGTATCAAACCTCAACACTCCAGTATCAAACCTCAACACTCCAGTATCAAACCTCAACACTCCTGTATCAACCTCAACACTCCAGTATCAACCTCAACATTCCAGTATCAACCTCAACACTCCAGTATCAAACCTCAACACTCCAGTATCAACCTCAACACTCCAGTATCAACCTCAACACTCCAGTATCAAACCTCAACACTCCAGTATCAACCTCAACACTCCAGTATCAACCTCAACACTCCAGTATCAACCTCAACATTCCAGTATCAACCTCAACACTCCAGTATCAAACCTCAACACTCCAGTATCAACCTCAACACTCCAGTATCAAACCTCAACACTCCAGTATCAACCTCAACACTCCAGTATCAACCTCAACATTCCAGTATCAAACCTCAACACTCCAGTATCAAACCTCAACACTCCAGTATCAAACCTCAACACTCCAGTATCAACCTCAAACCAATTACTTAAACCACTGTCTGTTCACCGAACCTTCGTATATTGTTATTAATAATTTTTTTTATTATTTCCATTGGTATACCAAGGCATTCCGAAATTTCTCAGAGTGATGTTCCATGTAAACTATTAAAAGCCTTAAAATCAATAAAATTCAAAACAAAGTTTTTTTTTTCCAATAAATTACTCAAAAATAAGTCTCAGGGTGAATATTTGATCTAAGCAGCTTCCTCCAGGTCGAAAACCTGTTTGTTTTTCTCTCAGGATTTTGTCCACTACCCATTTAATTATACTGACAATTATTTTACAAAAAGTCTTGGCATTACCGATAACAGAGTAGTGCCTCTCCAGTTGTTACGGTAAGTAAAATTACCTTTCTTTGGAATTTTAACAATTATTCCTTTCTTTCACTGATCTGGAATCTTTTCCTCTGCCAGTATTCTATTAAACAAATCTTTCACTTGATTTATGGTTACATCATCTGTGGCTGCCTTATTGTTTGCTAGTGAATTGATTGCCTCCCTCATTTCCATATAATTTATCTGTCCTACATTTATTGGTCATGTGGTCGTTTTAGCCTCTTCATCAAATTTCATTGGTTTTTGTGGACTAGATATATTTAAGATTTCTTGGAAGTGTTCTGCCCATCTCTTCTTCTGCTAAGTATCAAATGTAAGCACTGTACTATACTTACTTTTAATGAGACCACCCTGCAGTTTAAAAGTACTAGTTAGCCGTTTTAGTTTTTTTTTTACTGTTTCCACTCTTTGCTGCAATTTCTCCATCTTTTGCTAATCTATAAACATATACTCTCTTAACTCATCTTGCACAACTATTGGTGTTTTTTTTTGTCCTTCTTTTTGTAACATTTTTCAGCCCTGGCTTCTTGTTCCGTTGTTTTAGCATTGCCTGTAGCAAGCTTCCTGGTTATTCCCCCATTCAAGGTTATGTGAAGTCATGGCCGGCAGGTGATGGATAAACATGGTGAGCAGCTGAGAAGTTCAGTACTGGTCATCACTTTAACTGTGCTAGGCAGAGGATGCCTCTATAGGCACAATGGCTAGGACAACCCACCCAGTATATGCCCTGCTCTTACAGAAAAAAAATTTCAACCTACTGTTTGTACCGAAAAGTCATTCATGTCTGTACAACAATCTTTCTTTGTCAATTGAAACAAGAAAGAGATTTCTTTAAAATTATATAAATCCTGTTTTGATATATGAAAGTGAATCATGGACAGTTGGTAAATTAGTGAAAACTTATTTGGAAGCTGCTGAGAAGCAGTGTTATAGATGAGTGATATGAATATCCTGGACAGATAAAAAGAGTAATAAAGAAGTCTTGAATGTGACTCATAGAGAGAACTGATTGTCCACATCAGAAAGAGACAATCTGCATTCTTACTGACTGCCCACATCAGAAAGAGACAATCTGCATTCTTACTGACGGCCCACATCAGAAAGAGACAACCTGCATTCTTACTGACTGCACACATCAGAAAGAGACAATCTACATTCTTACTGACTGTCCACATCAGAAAGAGACAATCTGCATTCTTACTGACTGTCCACATCAGAAAGAGACAATCTGCATTCTTACTGACTGTCCACATCAGAAAGAGACAACCTGCATTCTTACTGACTGTCCACATCAGAAAGAGACTATCTGCATTCTTTGGTCATGACATGAGAAAGAGGAAACTGGAGTACATCATGACAGTAGAGAAACTGGAGGGGAGGGGAGGAGAGGCAGAGGGAGACCAATAGAAAAGATGCTGAACAGTTTGACATCATGGTATGGAGGATCATCTGTATCAGAGTTGACTGAAAGTACACGAAACAGAAGGTTTTGGATAAACATGACTAACAAAAAGAAGATAGCAAGCTTCAATGCTTTTCTTTTATAAATACACTGCCATGTGTCCTCACTAATCATGCGTTTTCCATCATGCCTTCTTAGTCCTGCACTAATCCTTGCTGCTTCTAAAAGTGTGGTCTTTACGTCATTTTAGTTTTCCTCAATTCTCTCTCAGATCACCCCCTACTTTAAGTGTTTCAGATCTGTTTTTCAGCTCAAACTGGAACTCTTCTCTTACTTGTACACTGCAAAGCCTTTGATTATCTATTCTCTGTTGCTCATGTTTTTTGGCGGCTGTTTTTAATTTAAGCTTTAATTTTCCTACACATAAGATGTGGTCACAGGCTACGACTGCTCCTTTGTCCATCAAAGAACTTCTATATCTGATGTATGTACATAGGTGGTCTATCTGTTTCTTATTCACTCCATCTTGTGAGTGCAAGGTTAATTTGTGAATCTGCTTATGAGCAAAGATGGTGCCTCCAATTAGTAGATAACACTGCTTAAAGAATTGAGCCAGTCGTTCTGTTTTTTATTTAGTGTGTCAACTCCTTCCTTTCCCATTCCTCTCTGAACACCCCTATTCTGGCCGACACTCAACATTCAGGGAAAGGATGAGACAGATATGCAGTCAGACAGTTACTGTGCCATCGGGAATGAAACTCTTGGCTTGCTGCTGAAAGTTGGATGGAGCACAAATAGGAGTGTCCCAAGTGCTGTGATGTTGATTCTTCATTCAACATTCACCCATATTCTGTTATCAGGTGCAGGCCACCCAACTTCATTTAAACCTAAACTTTCTAGTCGGTATCTCTTTATTTCTGATGCCACTTGGGCAGATTTTGTTGCCTGCACCATAGTCCTAACATTCCAAAAAACCTATTCTAATAATTATTTTTGAGTCAAGCGGTGAGCTTAGGTCTGGCAACTGACTTCTGCAGAGCAGCTTTTATCGGTACTCATCATACATGCACTCTGTGCACCATACACCACTTGACTCTTTTTTTACCAGAATGGCATCCTTTCAATAAAAGCAAATAATGTGTTACATCATCATCATCAGGTGCCTTGCCGACTGGCGTGGGCGATCATGCCTCTCCATAATCTGCGATCACCTGCAGCATGTATCAGTTTGTGTGCTGACACACCTCCATGCCATGCAACAAGACTGTCAAGCATCTTCTCTCGTTGTCTTCCTCTATCCCCTTTTCCACAGATCTTTCCAGTGGTCACAACATGTTCTATTTTCCCTCTTCTCATAACATGGCCGAAAAATGATGACTGTCTCCTTCTGATGTCTGTGATAAGTTGTCTTCGGTCTCCCGCCTCTTTCAAAACCTCTTGGTTGCTCTTTTTGGCTGTCCAAGGTATTCTAAGCATTCTTCTGTAAAACCACATCTCTGAGGCCTCTAAAAATTATTTGGCCTGCCTACCGATTGTCCAGGATTCACATCCATATGTTAAAACTGGATGTATGTAGCGAGCAAGAATTCCCTTTCTAACTCTCAATGACAAGGATATATTGCACAAGATGTTTTTCATTTTATAAAATTCAGTTTTTGCCTGTCCAATGCTGTTTCTTATTTCAGCTATGCATCTTCCATCTGATGTTATCCATGTGCTCAGATAACTAAATTTCTGTACTTGTCCTAAAATAACACCATTGACTTTTATTACACATTTAGGAATAATTTGTTTCTTTGATACCACCATTACTTCTGTCTTCCCATTATTCAAACTGAGGCCCATTCTTCCACTGTCTAACACCACAATGTCTATCTTTTCCTGTAATTCTTTCTGACTTGTTGCTATCAACACAATGTCATCAGCATAACATAAATTGTTTATATTGTGCCCACCAACCACAATTCCGGGCATATCAATTAAAGATCTCATTATATATTCACTGTATATTGAAAACAAATCAGGTGAAATTACACATCTTTGTCGTACGCCCTCTTTATGCTTTGAAATGTACCTAAACAGTTGTTTATTCTTATAGCTGCTGTTTGCTGCCAATACATATTCTTTATTATTCGTAGATCTTTTCCATCAATGTTTAATTTTTCTAACAGTTTGATTACTTCTTCATGCTTCACACAGTCAAATGCTTTTGTTAGTTAGTTAGTTAGTTAGTTGGGTTATCATCATTGCACTCCGGACATGTCCATAGGTGCTCAGATCCTCCCCTCAGTATGAATCCCAACGTCCGATGGCTAATAGTACCAGTTCTATGTTGATTAACAAATCTTCTGACGTGTCCGGTGTGCGTCTCGTTTTTTGCTGTGCCGATCTTAATTCCCAAGTCTGCCATTCTGGCGAGTGATGTGGATTCACTGCCACCAAAGTCCTCTATCCTTCCCATTTCTCTGAGGGCATTGATAATATCAGCATGATCCATAGGCCGACCGTCGGTAGTGATAGCGGATCCAGCCAGCCTGTCAGCTCTTTCATTTCCATCGACGCCTGCGTGTCCCGGAACAAAAATAAAGGTGACTCCTCGCACAGTGGACTTCTGAATTGATTCAAGCCATTGTCTTCGCACTGAACCTGCCTGAACCCTCCGGATCATACTCATTGAATCACTGAGTATACATATGCGGGTGTATTTTTGTGTTTCAAGCCAGGCAAACGCTTGCGTCACTGCCATCACCTCCATCGTCATGCTGCTGGTTGTCATGGAGAAGGCGCCGTTGGCTTCTTTGACTGTTCTGCCCGCTGAGCGTGCTGTAAATGCCCATGCGCTTCTTCTTTGGCGTATAACGGATCCGTCTTTTGTATAGTCTATGAAGCATAAGTACAAATCAGTCTTTACTTCTATAGCTCTTTTTTTTCAGTGGGGGGGGGGGGGGGAGAATAACCCCACGCACAACCCTCCTTCTTTCTCATCCATGCTTGGGACTGACAATGACGGATGTATGGAAGTGAACCATAAGCAGTCATCAATCAGTGAAAAAAAATGTGGAATCTGCAAAATTGCAGTTTTTAAGAAAAAGAATACCATGAACAGATAAAAAGGTGTCTTAAAGTGATGAAGTTACGAAGAGAACTAATTACCAGTCAATGTGGTGTAGCAGCTAGACACTTGCCTGCAGATCTGAAGGTCCTGGGTTCAGCTCATGACAGAGCCTGACTTGTTTTCAAAAATGACATTGGCTCTTAATGTGACCCAGCCTTGAGTAGATTCTAGGTGCAGTATTGGGAAGTAAAGGTGGCTGGCCACATCACCCATCAAGTTCCGATTGGTCTATAAAATATAGGCCTCGCCTAATTTGCCTGATGGTGTGAAATAGGGTCTTTAACTTACTTTTACTTTTAGAAAATGATCTTTGGACACACCGTACTAAGACGAAAATCGATAAAAGTTATGACAATAAGGAAAGTTGGAGGGGGAGAGTGGCAAAGGATTGGACAGTTTGGCATCATAGAATGGAAGAAGATTATTAATATTACTAATGTCACACATCATGGTCTCTGAGAAAACAAAGAAGCTGTACCTGTACATGCACACTCAACGATGGACAACAACAAATGTGTCTGCGTGTGTACGCTCGCACACATACACACTTTCAAAACATGTTGACGCCATTCCAAATATAGAATAATTACTCACCTCCTATGAAAAGCCGGATGCCACCTGCTGCTTTGATTTTGTCTTCATAATCTCTGCACTCCTTTTCCAGATCTTGGGCGTTTCCGTCTAAAATATGGACATTTTCTGGCAGGATGTCTATGTGGCTAAAAAAGTTGTTCCACATGAACGAATGGTAACTCTCAGGGTGCTCTCTGGGCAGATCTGTTTGTCGAGACCATACATTTTTTCATTAACAATAGTATAACTTCCATTTATAATAATATGTTAATATTTGTAATGATTGTATATCTCCCATATTGCAACATTAATTAACAATAGCATAACTTGCATTAACAGTATTAATTAATATTATATATATAAGCTAATATATAAATAATATATATATAAGCTAATGTTATTTTAGCTTCTATTTACATTAGTACCGATATTATTTTCAATAAAATAGACTTCGTTTACAATGGCATAGCTAACTTTCAGTAACAATAATATTGCAGCTTTTTTTCTAACAATAGTATTGTAACTTTGAGACTGGGTGGTACCCCACAAAATCATGGAAATAAAAGATGAAAAGAAAAATAAACAACTACATTGAAAAGAAAATCAGAGAATGAGGTGAAGAAGACTAGAGGAAATAGGATAAGTGGTAGCAAAAGACAGGATGACTTGGTGCTAGTTGGTTGAGGCTCTACGCTCCATTTGGGACAGGGGGCAGAAATAAAAAGAGGAGAATAGACCAAATATTGCCCAGAATAAGCACTTAACCTGTGTAATAAATAATTTGTAAAGTTTATATCACTGGATTATCTGTTGAGCAACCGCTTTATTTCGCCGTCAAGTCATTATTATCATTGCCAAGTGCCTTGCCAATTGCCATAGGCGATCATACCTCTCCACAACTTTTAATCTCCTTTAGTACTGATAAGCTCATTAAAAATATAGTTTATTTGACACAATACTGTTAAATACAATGTCAAAAGCTGTCACAACTTACCAACATACTCATCCATATTGAAGGTCTTGACATACTTGAAAGACAGCTTTCCTTCTTTGTGATACTCTGCCAGCTTCTGGTACATTCCCAAGGGCGTACCTCCTGTACACATATTCACAGTTGAAGGCAATTAATGCTGCTTAGAGCAAGTTCATATTGTAAAAATCATCATCTCTGAAACCACCACCACCACCATATTCATAATCAAATCATGATCACCACCATCATCATCAATGAGAAGAGTTGTGTTGACCTCTAACCATATCACCTGAAGGTTCCCAATACCATCCTGAGATTTAAAATATCTTAATCTGGAGGGCAGGCAAACACTTTGTTCAACCTCCAAAGAGGTTATAATTAGGGCACAGTAAAGGCAACATCAGCCAAGTTAAACCTCCAGTCCTGTGTGGATAAGCATAAGTTCTTAGGCTTCTCGTCTCACAGGTATTCACTTTACGTAATGAGCCTTTCATCATATCACAATTTGGGAGGCCATCGTATCGTATCATAGAAAACTAACAAAAATTCTAAGCTTATTCCTCTTTTAGTAGCCTAAAGACCTGCTTTATCATGGACGGTTTCTTAGCTATCTGAGCTTGATTTTTTGTATCTGTGTGGCTATTAATTTTGCCTGAGTTTTGGTGATTGGTAACATGTCTGACATGGTCTGACTTAGCATAGGGCTGTTTTTCCTGGTTTTAAGGAGGGGAGTCTGTTAGTCCTAAAAAGGTCTAACAGTTTGCCTGGGCCGGCCTGTAACGGGTAAGGGTGGGGTCTCTTCACGTCTGGCTTCTGCTATCAGGTCTGGCAATGTCTGTGTTCTCTCTGTTTGGTGAGGAATGGAGTTTGGGAGGGCACTTCCCTCTTTTTTTATCATTCTTATTTTTTTCTTTGTTCACCGGTTGTAAGCAAACTAGGCAAAGTTTTCTAAGATCAGACCATTAGTTAGTTGTTTTCATATGAGCCTCTAATGTCAGATTACCATTTCATTGCTTTGGCACAGGCCAAGAAAATATTTATAGTTCTTACGGCCAGTTGCTTGTTAGATCTATGGTGAAATTACTAGTTCTCTAAATAGTGCTTCAAAAGCGAGAGGATCAACTTTATAGCTCTGGGTTTTATTCCACCGGGCTCGATCACTTTCTGCAGTCCAGTTGGTCACTCACTAGTGCCTCACACAAAGCAGGAATTATTTACATGTAATGACATCTTCCAGAAACATCAGAGACACCCACCAGCATTAACTATGGATCACACAATCAAGTCTACAAATTCAATTTGGTAAATCAAGGTAAACAACTAAACCACTTTGCAGCCAAGCTAGTTAATTGCTTTCTTGGGCTTTGGAGCGATACTATTAACTATAGTAATATGCAAATTGGAGTCAGCATTAAAGCTTTCTGTTTGTTTACTTGCAATTTATTCTTTATTTTTGTCCATAGCTTGTGATACGAACTACAATTTATTCTTTCCTTTTGTCTATAGCTTGTGATGCGAACTATCATAAATTATTCATCACTCTAAATTTTTACCAATTATTTTGAATACAAAAACATCTCCCACAAATTATTCTTTGCAAAATCTGTGAATTACAGGTTATAGTGCTCCTCTCCCCCCCCCCCCCCCCCCCTCCCCACCTTATCCCAAGCTGTATTTGCATATTCACATGCACTTACCCGTTGGCAGACCAAGAGTGAAATATTTATTTTCGTTTGGCTGGTAGGCTTGTATTTTCCTCTTAACATATTTTGCTGCCCATTCCGAAACCTGGTCGCTGTTGTCATGAATTATCAGCCTCATTTTGTAATGAATCTGTATTTTGTATGGTAAAAAGAATACAAAAAGTCACATTTCTAACTTGTGTGATTGAGAACTGTATTCACTGAGGTAAAGCACACAGTAACAGTGTGATTATCTGGAAAATACGAGTACTGTTTTCTCCTCCGCCGTCTTCATCTTGTGCTTTTTAATCGCCAGAGAAGTTAAGGGTTTCAGTGAAACTATGCCAAACCTTCCTATTTTGCCAATAGGAGTACATTTTTTTCCTGGAAAACTTTAGCAAAAAATACTTTTGAGTGAATTAATGCCACAATAGGAGGTAAATCTATAAAATAAGTACAATCAACATATACTGTGCTAAAGGAAATGTTACCCATACTGATCTATCAGCTGTACAGAAAAGACTAGGCAAGAATACTATCATTACTGGGGACCTGAACTCCCATGGGGAGTAACCAAGATTGACAACTCTGAAAAATTACTTCATTTCCTTGAGAATAATGGTCTTGTTCTGCTAAATGATGGTTTAATAACCCACCTCAGTCACTGTAGTTGACATCAGGACTCAGCAACAGATCCTTTTATTATAACTGAAGACCTTACTGTGGCCAGTTGGGACATTTTAGAAGGCACTAATACAGATAGCCTTCCCATCAAAATTACCATAAAGGAATACAGTAGAGGTCATCGTATCAATAACGAAATAGAAAAAAAAACAAAATTAAACATCCTTCTCCTTCAATAAGGCAAACTGGCAAGTTTTTCAGGTAGATATGGAAAAAGTACCTGACTGCTGTGTGGAAAATGATGATGTGGACATCTTTGCTAAAAACATTACGGAGAAAATACTTCAGATAGCTGTCATACATATACCAAACTCAAATATGCCGCCACCCATAAACCCAAATTCCTGCAAAAATAAACTAGAAAAGTGGCATATGAACCCAGTACCCTGATGAACCACTAAATTTACTGCAAAAAAAGAACGTAACTGAGAAAAATATAAGACCAAAAGAAATGAGGCGAAAATAGTGATCCATTAGGCAAAGGAGGACCATTGGAAACGTATGTAACTAAATTCAATCAGTCCTCAAAAACACTCCCCGACAGAAATATCAAACAAAGTCTGTCAAAGAAAAATACACAAGAGAAAATATTCATACTCTACAGTTTCCAGAATGAGCCATCTCAGCTTAGGAAAAAGCAGACTCTTTTGCAATTTTTTTTACAAGAATAGTGCCAACAGCACTATAGGTAGGTATTCGTGAAATTAATAGAACTAGCATAACAAATAAATATCAGTTGCAAAAACAAACTTATCAAAGTTATACTTAAATTCTGAGATTAGAGTGTCCGAAGTGGAGGAATCAATCCTTGGGAAGGGGGGGGGGGGGGAGAGAGACAGTGCCTTAGGACAGGTTATTCTATGCTGTAAGATTCTAAAGAGAATTTCAATAAAAACATTCCAGTTGATTGCTACACTATTCTCTAAGATACGGACAACAGGAAATATACCAAAGTCTTGGAAATTAGCAACAGTGATACCCATTCTGTAATTAGGAAAAGAAATAAATAATGCTGAATCATTTAGACCTCTATCCTTAATATCTCATCTTGGTAAAATTCTTGCAACTTTTGTAAATCTGACCCTGAACTCTGAACTAAAGTTCTTCCTGGTAAAGAATAACATATATCTATATAGCATAAACCAGTCTGCCTTTTGAACAAACTGTAGCACAATAAATCAGATAATCAAAACAAAATAATGTCAAGTCAGGTTTCCTGAAAGATGAACAGACTGTTGCCATATTCCTGGATATATCACAGGCTTAGGATGTGTGTAGCAAGGAGGGATACTTAATAGAAAATTCAAGAGATGAAAGATCTGGAAAACTATATAAATACACAAAAAATTTTCTTCAAGGGAGATTCTTTAAAAAGAATGTAAATAACAAATACTCACAAATTTATGAACAACAAAATGGCACCCCTAAAGATTTGGTTCTGTCCCCAACGATCTTCGCAATAATGATCATTGACCTCGGTGAAGAGTTCTCAAAATTAGAGAATAACCTATCACAATACGCTGATGATGTCGTTGTTTGGAGAACAGGGAACCCGGAAAGATCTCCCTAGCACTTTTAGTGAGTTGCAGAATCAATTTAACAATGTTTCAAATTGGATCACAAAATGGGGTTTCAACCTAAATGTATCAAAACCATTTGGACTGATGTTTAGTAAAAGTAGAAAAATAAATGATAACCTCATAGATATCAAAATGAACGTACACAATATTCAAACAGTAAACAAGTTTTTAGGCATGACATTGCACCAACAACTGAACTGGAAGAAACATATAGATCTCCTGGCCAAGACTTGCTGAGGACCTCTAAATATGCTGAGATATCTCAAGGGAAATGGATGGGGTGCTAGCTCTTAACTAATGCTTATGTTCTACAAATCATATATTAGAGGAAGGATTAACTATGGTTGCATTCTGTATGATTCCGCAGCAAAATAAAATACAATTTGGATACAATTAAGCATCAGGCACTATGCATCATAGCAGGAACTCCCAGAACAACACCAAAGGAGGCTGTAGAAGTGACAATGGAAATTTTGTCTTTACACCTTAGAAGAAAGGAATTAAGTCTAAATTGCTCTGTCAGAGCTAATCAATGACACAAGCCACCCAGCACATAAGTCATTTCTTGAAGCACAAACAGAGATATCCAATTTGAGATTAAACAAATGTCCACAACTATTTAATGATTAACATATCTGAGTGATTCTGCATCCTTGAACAAACTCTTCAGTCATGATCAAATCAGTAGCTCTAAGCTCCCTGTATGGCACTTCGACCTCCCTGAGACAGACGACAAACTTGCTAGTGTTACCAATAATGAATCATGCCCTGAGTTGACACATACAGCATCAAATAAAGGATAGATTCCCAATTTACACAGATGGGTTCAAAGGAAAAGATAACAAGGAAAAGATTATAGGGTTATACATTCCACAATGAAAACTCAAGAGAAGCTTTAACATATCTGATGATCTACTAATTTTCACTGCAGAAATGATTGCTGTACTCAAAGCTCTTGAAATGGTACATGACAACCCTTCCAAACATGAGCCAGTTTTAACTGACTCACTATCAACTGTTTAGGCTAAAAAAAAATATCTAACAGACCAGACTTGATAGAAGAGACATCACTGGCTACTACACAGGCTTACCTAAACACAAGAGGATGCTCATTGCTAGTTGTATGGATACCTGCTCATGTGGGAATACATGGTAATAAAACTGCTGATATGGAAGCCAAAAAAAAAAAAAGGGTAGATCCAATAAAAATACAGCTAATATAATTTAATTAGTGTGGGCACATATGAGCACAAGAGACATCAAATCACTAATTAACAAATGTATTTTAGAGGAATGGTCCTAAACTGGGACCAAAGCCTAAAGGGTAGACATCCATATAAATTGTTAAATGCTCCTAAAAGATATTCAGATAACAGATGATTGAAAAATACCATGAAATCGGAAATGGATTAGACTACAACTTGGATGAGACTGTTTTACTAGACAAGAAGAGACCTGTAATCTATGCTAGAAAATCAGTAAAATAGACCCCTATTTGCTGGAGTGTAGGAAATATGAAAATCAAAGAAAACCATTAACTGACTGCATGAATCTCTGTAAAATACCTATGAAGATTGAAAACTTATTGCAGATAAACAGCCCCAGACACCTGCCTGGCAAGCTATAGTAGAACTAAAATCCACATACAGATGGGCACAGAATGCCCTACGGAAATAATAAATCCAACATGTTAATTACAAACTTCGTCAATATATGCTCAGAGTTGTCGGTGTAGGAAACATGGAGTCGTGTCCCTGTAGTCTGGCAGCAGAAATCGCTGAGCATGTGCTCCAACCATGCCTATCAACTGTATGCTGCCAACAGAGACGCAATCTGACCTGTTCCAACCTCAATGAAGACAATACTGTGTGGTACATAAGACTGCACGATAGCTTTTATAAAGGCTCCAGGTTTCCTGACATAACTTTTCTGACAGAAGTATCGAAGAAGAATGACACGCTGTGGGTAAGATTGTATAACTATTCATAGTACTAGTACAGTTTCTATTTATAATCATAATCCAAACCATAATGTGAAACAATACACATTACATAACGGTCATTTAAATAGTTACGCGACATATAAATAGAAAACAACAAATATATACTCTGAGAAATCAACTAAAACTATTTCTCCCATTTATAACCCTAAGGGTTGAACATGATATTGTTAAAAAAAAATCGTATCTACCAACCAGAACAGTTGAATAGTTGTGCTCGGAAGTCTTTAAAAAAATGGTAGGAAATTATAAGAAAGAGAAGAAAAGGGGTAAGGAAAAAAATGTTTATGTCAGCTTTACATAATCAGTTACAATAACAAATAAAGGGCTTTGCGGCATTTAGCCTTCATCAGCGAACAAAGACAGCATACACACACACACACACACACAATTATATATCATCATCATCAGGTGCCTTGCCGACTGGCGTGGGCGATCATGCTTTCCATAATCTGCGATATCCTGCAGCATGTATCAGTTCGTGTGCCGACACACCTCTATGCCATGCAACAAGACTGTCAAGTATCTTCTCTCGTTGTCTTCCTCTATCCCTTTTTCCCCAGATCTTTCCAGTGGTCACAACATGTTCTATTTTCCCTCTTCTCATAACATGGCCGAAAAATGATGACTGTCTCCTTCTGATGTCTGTGATAAGTTGTCTTCGGGCTCCCGTCTCTTTCAAAACCTCTTGGTTGCTCTTTTTGGCTGTCCAAGGTATTCTAAGCACTCTTCTGTAAAACCACATCTCCGAGGCCTCCAGAAATTGTTTGGTCTGCCTACCGATTGTCCAGGATTCACAGCCATATGTTAAAACTGGATGTATGTAGCAAGCAAGAATTCTTTTTCTAACTCTCAATATTTTGCACAAGATGTTTTCCATTTGATAAAATGCAGTTTTTGCCTGTCCTATTCTATTTCTTTTCTCAGTTATGCATCTTCCATCTGATGTTATCCATGTGCCCAGATTTATAAATTTCTGTACTTGTCCTAAAATAACACCATCAACTTTTATTACACACTTAGGAATAATTCGTTTCTTTGATACCACCCTTACTTCTGTCTTCCCATATAGACTATATATATATATATATATATATATATATATATATATATATATATATATATATATATAAACACACACTAAAATAAAACGTGGAAACACATAGGACATTATAAAATCAATAGAACTAATAAAGCCGCAATGAAATTAACAAAAATACTACCTGAAGACCTTTACTGGTTTCTGCTAACCTCCACGTTATCAGTTTCGGTAGACATTAATTTACTGACAGTGGACTTGAAACCCGGCTAGATTGGAGCAGCCTTGTCAAATAGGTCCGCTGATAAGGCCACACATTCTGATTTGTTGCTGGGTGCGCAAACAAGGCTCCCCAAGTTTGAACATGTTACCGTCAAGTACTGGGCTTCCCAAACTGGCGCCTGTTAATTCCTTGTGGACATCAATGGAGATGATATCCGAGAGGATGTTGAGCGGCTGCACACCTGAGCATCTTGATTTTAAAAAGGCAGAAAAATCTGCTTTATTGTACATGGTTTTTATCTCAGATTTCTCTCCTTGGAGCGACTGTATGTCAACTGTAAGCGTTAAAAAAAGCGAATTCTGTAGCTTCAGCACCGATCCCCTTGTGACCCAAATAACGCAGTCAGAATACGAGCCTATAAAATTCAGAACTAACAGCAGATAGCGTGGCCACCTGGCCACGGAGACGCGAAGCTGATCAAATCAATTAATTATTATAAAATTCAGAGGAGCAGACACGAGACGATTTAGCGTTACGACACAGAAAGCGCTTAACGTCCTGGTTGCTGAAACAATAAGGATGGTTGAAAGAGAAAAGAAGAGACAGACGGATAAAACAGGAAAATGTAGTATTTATTTGGAGCATGTATTTGCATTAGTTAGCTAGCAATGATAACATGATCACCTGCAGTAGTGGAACCGAAGTGTTTGGAGTTTTATCAAGGGGTAAATGAATGATTTCACCGAATAAACATACGCATGTCACAACAGAAACCAGTCTGTTAAAGAAATCTTAGAATTTGTGCCTCTTAAAATAGTAACTCGTTAACTAATGTAACAGTCGTCCCCGTGTGTGATACAATTGCTCGTTTTTTGAAGCTCCACCCTGGCTTTTGTCGGAGGCCCTTAAATATGGCCGGACCATAAATATGACCTAGCCACTAAACGGGATTTCTGGGACCTCTCCAAGGGTGATCCTCGTCCTCGTGGTGGCATTTTGTGTCACCGGGTGTTTGCCGCTTGTGTAATGTCCTTGTCGGGTACAACTTACATACATACACACAATATAATTACTGTTTATGGTTACAAAAAACTGAGAATCCCTTGGGATCACTAAATTATTGCGATTAATAAATATGGAAGTAATGAATAGGCCACTTTACATTAGATTTAAAGACAATGAAAAAGCATTTGACATCATTGATAGGGAATCTCTGTGGAAATTGATGGGGCACTATGGAATCCCTCAAAAAATTATTTACTTAGTAAAGGCAACATATAAAGACACGAAATGTCGAGTTCTTTGTGAGGGAAAGCGAACAGATACATTTTAAACAAAGACAGGTGTGCGACAGGGATGTCTTTTGTCGCCTCTCTTATTTTTACTGTCTATAGACTGGATTAGAAGAAAGAAGAAATTTAAAGCAAGTAGGAACAGGAAAAAATAGCCATGCATATAGGAACTACACGAAAGAAATCAGAAGAGCTATCAGAGGAGATAAAAAACAGTTTATTATAAATACCTGTAATAGAATTGAACAACTCCAGATGCAGGGAAGAGACAGAGACATGTTTAAAGAAATTAAAATATTGAAATACGAATTCAGGCCTTTACATGTAATAAGTGATAAAAACGGTAACATTAACGGAAACCAAAGACATATTAGAAAGATAGAAAGAATACTGTAGAGAAATGTATCAGGTTGAGACAGATAATTCAAAAGCGACTTGTGAAAGTTATGAAAAAGAACTAGAGCCTTTACCGGATGAGGTACGATCAGCAATACACAGCCTGAAGAAAGGAAAGTCACCAGGTTGCGACGAAATACCAGCAGAACTAATTCAAGCAGGAGGAGAGGCCAGCGTCCGAATCTACCATGCACTGTGCTCGAAGATCTGGAACAGTGATATTTGGCCTAAAGCTTGGAAAAGAAAAGTCTATATCACTCTCCCAAAGAAAGGAAATCCAAAACTATGCTCCAACTACCGTACCACCGCATTAATAAGTCATGCTAGCAAAATCCTCTTACGAATTTTCATGAAAAGGATTGAAAGGAAATTACAATATGAACTAGGTGAAGCACAAGCGGGTTTCAGACAGGGTAGAGGAACTAGGGATCACATATTTAATATGAGAATAATTTTTTAAAAATGCAGAGAATACAATGTAGATCTTCATGCTTGTTTTATTGATTATAGCAAGGCATTTGATTGTGTCCAGCACCACCAGCTGTGGACTGTTATGAAAAGTATGGGGTTTCCAGCGCATTTAGTGCAATTAATTGAAAATCTCTATCATGAACAACAAGCAGCTATCAGAGCAGCTGGTGAAACATCTGATTGGTTCGAGGTGCAAAAGGGGGTGAGGCAGGGTTGCATTCTCTCACCATACCTATTCAATATATACGCAGAAAATATAATGAGAAATGTCAAAAATAACCAGACTTGTGACAGTTATGATCCGCTCAAAATTGGTGGCAACCCTTTTCCGGAACTCCGCTACGCAGATGACACAGTCCTCCTTTCGAACAGCGTAAAAGGAATAGAAAATTTCTAGGCTATATAATAAACAACAATGGAGACTGTTCGACATAAATTAATGGGAGGATGGCCATAGCAATGCAAAGACTGAACAGCCTTAAAAGTCTATGGTTAAGCACCAGCAAGGAGATAAAAATTAGAATTTTGAGAGCATGCATCTTCCCTGTGGCTACATACGGATGTGAGTCGTGGACTATCTCTCAGTCCTTAAGAAAGAGAATAGGGGCTTTTGAGCTGAAATGCTATAGAAAGATTCTCAGAATATCTTGGACAAAGAAGATGAGAAATATTGACATCTTAAAAGATCTGAACATCAAAGAAGATTGGCTAATAAACAGCATCCTTTCTCGAAAGCTGAAATATTTTGGTCATATCAAGCGCCACGACGGATTGGAAAAAATTATAGCAGAAGGCATGATACCAGGAAGGAGGGGCAGAGGCCGACCGACACGAAGATGGGCACAGGATATAAGTGACTCCTTGAGTATGAAAGTTCATGAGGCGGGAGAACTGGCAAGAGACCGAGTTTCTTACAGGCAGGCTGTGATGAGAGCGACGTTCTGCAAAGGACCTGCCACATGATGATGATGATAAACTGGATTATGAAAACAGTAACTGCTAACACCAAGAATAGAATTCAGTGGACCACTACAAAACAGTTTGATGATCTGGACTTCGCTGATGACATTTCTCTTCTGTCTTATTCACGGAATCAGATGCAAATAGTAATGTGGTTTCTCTTAATGGCATCCCACTCCAAGAGGTGGAGTCGTACACTCATTTGGGCAATAATGTATATAAAGACGGAGGAACTGATAGAGATATTAAAATAAGAATACAAAAGGCAAGAGGACCTTCATATCACTAGGGAATTTGTGGAGGTCAAAAGAAATTAAAAGAAATACTAAACTAAAAATTTTTAATTCTAATGTCAAATCAGTTAGTTTGTATGGGGCAGAAACATGGAGTATGCAATTACTAATAAATTACGGACATTCATTAACTGGTGCCTGCGCAGAATAGGGGGAATTAAATGGTATGATAGAATAACTAATGTAGAACTTTGGGAGAGAACTAAACAGGCTCTAGTGGACCGAGAGGTGAGGAAAAGACGCTGGCGTTGGATAGGACACACACTGAGAAAAAAATGAGAACAGCATAACTAGAATGTCTTTGCATTGGAACCCACAGGGGCGAGGACATGGGGACAGCTCCATGTAATAGCGAAGGATAAAACGACTTGGCGTGAGTTGGTTAAGGGCATGTGCTCCATTGGGGGATAGAAAGGCAGAAGAAGAAGAAGAAGAAGAAGAAGAAGAAGAAGAAGAATGACTAGCACTAAATAGAAGATAGGAAACCAGTGACGTATGTCAGGAGGAAAATAAACAAAAAAAAAACAAAAACAAAAAAAAAACAGTCTGACGTAAGACATTGTACTTAATTGCTGAACCTTCCAAACTGGAAACAATCTCTGACATTCACTTTCTCTTTCTATCATGAATAAGTAGGTAAAGGCTCAGTTTTTAACCCCCCCCCCCCCCCCCCCCCTTTTTACACACACACACATATGACAGAAAGACAAGACACACACACACGACAGACACACACAACAAACACACACAACAGAGAGACACACATGACAGACATACACACGACAGACATACACACATACACGACAGAGAGACACACATGACAGACACACACACACACGACAGACATACACACACACGACAGACATACACACACACGACAGAGAGACACACATGACAGACACACACAAACACGACAGAGAGACACACATGACATACACACACACGACAGACAAACACACAAACGACAGAGAGACACACATGACAGACACACACACACACACGAGCCACACACACACACACGACAGACAGACAGACAGACAGACAGACACACATACACGACAGACAGACACACACACATGACAGACAGACACACACACGATAGACAAACACTCACACACACGACAGGCACACACACACGACACACACACACGAAAGAGAGAGACACACACACACACACCACCCACACACACACAAAAGACAGACTCACACACACGACAGACAGACAGACACACATACACGACAGACAAACACACACACACGACAGACAGACACACACACGATAGACAAACACTCACACACACGACAGGCACACACACACAAACACACGACAGAGAGAGAGAGACACACACACACCACCCACACACACACAATAGACAGACTCACACACACACGACAGACAGACACACACACGACAGACAGAAACAAACCAACCTTCACACACGACAGAAGACACACACACACACACACGACAGACAGACAGACAAACACACACACGACAGACAGACAGACTGACACGACAGACACACAGACACACACCTACGACATACATAAATACACACACGATAGACAGATACATACAGACGACATACACACACACACACACACACGTCAGACACACACCCACACGATAGACAGATACACACACACGACATACAGATACACACAGACGACAGACATATATACACACACATACCAGACAGACATATATACGACAGACAGACACATATATACACACACGCCAGACTGACACACATACGACAGACAGACAAACACACACACGACAGACAGACAGATACACACACGACAGACACGTACGCACACATATAGGTGCCGATATTCACCAATGTCTAATAACTTGTACTCGCCACAAATGTATGGTATAATGGCGCTGACAAAAATAATGCATTAAAAAGTATCAGTACTATGTACCTAAAAAAAAAACAGCTTGCAAGTCTTATACTTTTATTGCATCACTGTCAAACACATGATCTTCTTCTTCTTTAGCATTCCAAGCCCTTAAGATTCATTGCTGAAGATATCACCCGCCTCCATTCATCTCTCTGGTTAATCTTCTCTTTCCATTAGGTAACACCAAGTGTTTGCAGGTTTCTCTGGACATTATCTCTCCATCGTCTTCTTGGTCTTCCTCGTGGTCTACGACCATTCATCTCCTTGTGTATAAAATGTTTGCCTCTCTGTCATCTGACATTCTCTCAATATGCCTCAGCCATTTCAACCTATTAGTTCTCATGATGCCAGTGATCAACTGTGATTTAAACAAATTAGGAATTTCGTTGTCGTTTCTCTCTCTCTCCATTCCCCGCTGGTTACATCTTTGATAGGTCCAAAGATTCGTCGTAATACCCTGTTTTCGAAATCGCGAAATAATTCTTCAACTCTTTTAGTTGTGCTCCAGGTTTCAGAGCCACATTAAACGACTGGTCTTATGAACGTTTCATATATTTTGATCTTGGTGTTGCGAGATAGAGACTTTGACTTAGCAGATGTTGATAGGCATAGCATACTTTATTTCCAGATTGTATTCTAGATTGTATTTCTTCTCTCAGCATGTTGGAGCAGTTGAAGTTTCCACCCAAGTATGATATGTTTTTACGGCCTCTAGTTCATTTTATCCAACAATATCAATGTCACCTACATAACCATTCTGCGTTCTTGCAGATTCTCCTATGGTACACTCTTATTTCAATTTCATTATAATTTTCTCCAGGGCCAAGTTGAAGAGAAGTGGGGATAGAGCATCACCCTCCTTCAAACCAGATGTTATTTAAAAAGGATCTGACTTTCTGCCTTTTTATGTTACTATATTATAAGAACAACATCATGGAACAGTTAGTATCGGAGGTCGAACTATAACAAACTTAAGGTTTGCAGATGACATCAATGGGCTGGCCGGAGAAAAATAAGAACTAGTCAGGCTTGTAAATCTACTCAATGAAACATCAATCAAGCATGGCATGGAAATAAATGCAGAAAAAAAAGGAATGACTAATAATTCATCTGGCAGAATTTCACCAATCCACATTTCAAATCATCATCATCATTATGTAGCAGGTCCTTTGCAGAACGTCGCTCTCATCTCGGTCTGCTTGAAAGAAACTCTGTCTCCGCCAGTTCTCCCGCCTGATGTACTTTCATGCTCAAGGAGTCACTTAAATCCTGTGCCCATCTTTGTATCAATCAGTCCCTGCCCCTCCTTCCTGGTACCATGCCTTCCGCTATAATTCTTTAATTCTTTCCAATCCGTCGTGGCACTTGATACGACTTCCATGATGAGTTTCTTGGGATAGTAATGTGGTAGTTTACATTTCAAATACTCATTTCAAATATTTAGTATCCATTTTAAGTGACTTGGGTTCACGATCAGAAACCATGTCTAGGATTGCCCAGACAACATCAATCCTTGCCAAGCAGCAAACATTATGGAGATTCAAAAACATTTCATGCAAAACTAAAATTTGATTGCTCAGAGCACTAGCTATTAGTACATTTACACATGGCTGTGAAACGTGGACCTCAACAGCAAAACTTGAAAGAAAAATACAAGCATTAGAAGTGCTATGTTTCAGAAAATTATTGGCATATTATACAGAGACCACATTACAAACGATGTTGTTCGCCATCAAATTGTACAGCACATTGGCAACTATAAACCTTTTAACTACAGTGAAAAGGCGAAAAATGCAATTATATGGACATAAAATAAGATCTAACGGCCTCTCAAAAGCAATACTACAGGGCTCAGTAGAGAGAAAGAGGAGAAGAGGCAGACCAAGAAAGACCTGGTTACAGAACCTGACTGACTGGACAGGCATCGGGCATGCAACCATAAAGTCCATCGCAACTGACCGCCAGTGATCAGTCTACAGAAACTGGTGACCCATCGACACGTAGTGATACGGGATGATGATGATGATATTATAAGTGTCTTCCATACATAATTTGGTCATGGTGATTAACTTCTTTGGTATTCCAGCGTCACATAGCCTTTCACAACTGTTTCTATGTACACTACCGTACGCCTTTTTTAAATCCACAAAAATATTATGTGTGTCTCTTCCATATTCCTAATTTTGCGCTGCTATTTGCCATAAAGTGAATATCTGATCTTTTGTAGATCTGTTCTGTCAGAAACCGGTTTGGAAGTCACCCAATATGTCTTCGACGTATGATTTTAACCTGTCTAGCAGTACTTCCGATAGTTTCATAGTTTGTAGATAATAGTAATACTCTATATTTTTCACTGTTATGCTTGTCTCCTTTCTTAAAAATTGGTATTAATAATAACATTTTCCATTCGTTTTCCTTCACATGATGGCTTTAAAAAATCTTACCGGCCGCCTTTATTTTCAAGAACATTTTATAGTACCCAGTGTAGACGTGGTTGGCCTGTGAGTCCAAGTCAATATATAAAAAACATCTCCACCGTTCACATATACTGGGGTTGTTTAACATGTTGCTTCTAACCAGATGTGGCATAATTAAACAAAGCATTCATTTTAAATAAATTATGCACCACGGGCTAATGAGAAAAGTTAGCGTAGGCATTCAGGTATGCATCCCATCATTGCTTAGGTAGACAGCTAATGCCACCCGCATTGAACCAAGCTTTTACCATGATCCTCCTTTTGGTTGTTAGTTAACATCCGCTGTACCCAATGTGCACACACATTCCGAAATTGCAGTTTCTAAAAAACAATCTCTTGAACCGGTGTCGCCGTGGCCGAGCGGCTAGACTCTCGCCGCCGATCAGAAGGTCGTGGGCTCGCTCTCTGGCGGAGCCAGACTTTTTTCAAAAATGACCTTGGCTCCCAGGTCGATCCAGCCTTGAGTGGGTACCGGTTGCAGTCCCGGGAAAGTAAAGGAGACCGGCGTGATTCTGACCACATCACCCATTGTGCCGATTGGTCTATAAAAATATAGGTCGAGCCCTATATGCCCTATACGCCTAAAGGCGTGGAAAAGGGTCCTTTACTTTTTTGTCTTTTTTGTTTGTTTTCAATCTCTTGAACTGTCCCAGTTATATATCTCAGAGCTTTTCGCTAGCGAACCTATTCTTCGACAACGGTTCACCCGTAATGCCACACAAATTTGGCGAATTGTTGTTTTCCCGCTTTCCTTTTCTTTTGTTGCAACAACATGAGCTTGACCCGGTGGCGAAAGATCTATCGATAACTCATGTCCTTTCCAAAACATTCCTGTCCAGTCTGCTAATGTTGCCTTCTACACATTTTTGTTACCATACGCTGTCTGTATTCTTCATTGAATGTCCACTGGTCAATCTCTATAAATAAAACCGAATCACACTCTTTGAGTTTTTTTTTTTTTTTTTTGGGGGGGGGGGGGGGGGGGGGCAATTTTAGATGAACCCTGCCATTTTCTTAACGGTCAGAAGCAGAACCGATGCGTTACGAGACTACATGACGTACTATTTTATTCATTAATCAGTACTTCTTCTTCTTCTTCGTGTTCACCAGCTGTACACTCTGGCGGAAAGTTCTGGTTGTTCGTCCACTTCTGAACTGCAGTCCTGCTCCAGAATCTGAGTGTTGCGTGTGCATCAGTTTTACAGATTGGATTCACTTGAATGCAGACTGTTGGTTCCTTGTCTCTCAGGTAGACGCACTCCGACTTCACAGAAAGCTCCCCAATTAATCGACTCATACGGCATGCTTGTTGGGTAGGCAGTGGGTCTGTCCTTGTTTCCCACACAGTGGGCCCAGAACCCAGACGGGGATAATCAATAATTATCTTCTTCTTCTCTTCCACCTTTTACCTCAGCAAAGTGTCGGGGGGGGGGGGAAGGGGGATGTGGGGGGGGGGGGGGTGTAAAAATCGTTGATGAGCTCTGTCAAGCGCACTATTGAGATTGATGTTCATTTCTGTCAGTTTTTTTTTTTTTTTACCATCACTTCATATTTTACAAGGTCTTTCCCTTGCTCTATACCCATTGTAACGTTTCCGTGTGGCTCGTTGTGGTAAATAATATCTAGGCATGCTTGCTAGATGTCCAAACCACTTCATTTAATGTTCTTTGATGACCTGTAAAACTAGCATTATCCTAGCATTCGTCTGATTTCGTATTCTGTCTTTCCTTGAACCTCCTGCAGCTCTTCTGTTGTCACAATTTTACTTTCGTGATAGGATATAAGTGTCCACGTTTGACGCAAATATCATAGTGTTGGCTAATAAATAGTGCTGATAAGATTCACTTTAGTACTCCGGGGTATCTGCTTGTGTCAATAGAGAAGATAGTTGCCCCAGTATTTTAATAGCCGTGGTACATCTCGAGCTAATTTCTCTATCCAGTTTTCCATCGGATGTGAAAATTGCTCCCAAATAATTGAATTCATCTGCTTGTCTTGAAGCGTTGTTTTTTAATTTTATTTCTAAATTGTCTTTCTGCCTTTCTATCACCATTGTCTCTGTCTTCGTAGTGTTTATTCTCATTTTATATTCCTCCTCTTTGTTAATAATTTGATTTAAGTGGCTTTTGTAGGCATTCTGTACTTTCTGGTATGAGTACCTGGTCGTCAGCGAATAGTAATTCTGTAATATCTTTTTAATGATCAAACTTCGCTTCCTTACAATAGTTCCATGTATGTGATAAAAATAAGGGGGAGATAGTGCATAGCCCTGGCGCACATAAGAGTTCATTTTAACAGTTCTTGACAGACTGTCGTTGATCTTATGAAGCATTTACTACGTGTAAAAAGGCTATTGTAAATAATAATAAGATGATTGCTGGTTCTCTTTCCTCCCCACACATTCCCACATTCCTGTCAATTTCAAGGCTTTTTCCTGGTCTACGAACAAGTTTTAAAGTATTTTATTTTTTTCTCTGATAGTTGTCTCAGTGTATATGTACTAGAAGCAAAGCCTAAAGGGGTTGTTATAGTAGAGGAAAGAGAGGAGAAAATATGAAGGATAATACAAAATCTACTTCTTGAACCTATCTCTACTTCAGGCTTACAAAAGCTCCACCAAGTATTGTCGTGGTTAGTCGGAGCAAAACCCACACTCAAGCTGCCGTAGTAACCCCCCCCCCCCCCCCCCCCCCCCCCCCCCCCACCCCCCCCCCCCCCCCCCCCCAAGTTCGTTAGGCAGGGACTAAGGCCAGCAGTGTTTTAGCCCTGACAGGATATATTATGTGTGAATAATAAGCTGTTAGTGTAAAACTAGGCACACTAACTAACAGTCCTAATCCGAATCAAAAGAACTGGAACTCTTATTATCACATTAAACATTCGTTTATTTTACTCACGGCCATCTTTAGATACAGCTGGACGTGATTTTACTTAACACAAAACTCACGTGGTTCACAAATAACACTTTATTAATAACCGACATCGAGTCCGCACACATATGTGCTAAGCACTTCATTTAACAAAGGTGAAAATTCGCTTCTAGTGACAGAGAACACAAAAATCTCCGAGCGACGATAACACTGATATCTAGCTCTGCCCAGTTTAACTACTGGAGAAAATTAAGATCTGACTATAATGGAAATTTATACATAACACCATATATACTACTGAACTGTACTACCACCGAGAAACTGTTGCCAGCCCATCCCTCGGTATAGTCGCCTCTTTCTAGAGCGACTGGTCGGTCCAGCCACGGCTATCTTTGGGCAAATTTGGGGACGTAACTTCCTCAGGCGAACGCAAAATAAATATCACATGTGATTCATATGTTTAATTTTGTTTTCATCCTTGAAAAACAATAAAAACCTGATTGGGGGGGGGGGGGGGGGGGGTTATTTACAAGTGATGTTTTCTTGTAACAGATTTAATAAGTTCCTCATGTGATTCTCTTTGAATTTATGTTCAAAATGTTGTGTTTTCAAGGAGCAGCATCTTAATGGTAAAAATATGGGGGAGAGGGGGGGGGGGCGGTGCTGCATTGTATGTCCTTTGATCTCTTCGTTTGCCATTAAAAATACTTTATAATATATAAGATGTTAACATTTTATAATTTAAATATTAAGAATTCAAAATGGGCTCCCTTTCGCAAAACAATGTAAACAGTAGACACAAAGAATTCAGCTAAAATACTGGATGGACAAAGATAATATTGCTAATATACTGAGTGGACAAGAAGAATATTGCTAATATACTAGGTTGACAAGGATAATATTGCGAATATACTGGGTTAACAAGATGAATATGCTGGTTAAGCTCATTCACAAATCTTTAGTGATTATATATTGGACATTTACCAGCTAAACTGTAAGCAGTTTCTGTTGTTCCTTCTTTTTATGTGTTGTTCTCTCTGTTTCTTCAAACAATATTTTGGGCTGAAAAGAGGACATCCTAAGGAATTTAGCCCCTCCCCCTTTTTCCCACCACCTCACCTACCCCCACCCTTCTAAAATATTCTAGAAGGTATAAATATTACTTTTTATTAGAATATGAAATTTTAAATATTATATAAGCCTAACAACTGTATAGGCATACTAATTAATTAATATTAAAATGTGTTTCTCGTGTTCTTTTTTGGTTTAAATATGTCTATATACCTAAATACGTGTTCTATTTTCGAGCCTATTTCTACAGTTTTTGTGGGGAATTACTTAGTGGGCGACGGGAACCCACGGAAAAAAAACGAACTGTCGGAGTGAAAACGGAACTTATCGTTAGACCGGGTGGTGACGTCAAGTTGAGCTGATGACGTCAGCACCACGGCCCTTCAGCAGGAGACAGCCATGGTCTAGAGGAAGGCAAGATGAACTTCCTGTCCCGTCCCCTTTTATACTCACGGCTTCCCTAATTTGTGTTTCGCAAGTGCAGTCCGGCTAAAATAACCATCAGCCCTCTGACACTCTGCCACACATAGATAGCATATGTGCAACTTCTACTGCGTCTAAAGCCTATATGTGCTTCTGAAAGTTAAAACTCTATCTTTAATCTTAGCCTTCTTTCAATGATCTTAGCATACATTTTCCCAGTGTGACTGAGAAGCGATATTTCTCTGTAATTAGCACAGTCCCTCTCACTTCCTTAATTTTCCCACAGCGGAACGATGATAGCAGTTTGCCAATCTGATGGTATTTCTTTTTTTCCCCCATGCCACCTGGAATATTCTCTTTAGCCACGTTGCTCCCGCTGGCCCTGCTGCCTTGGTGGTCTCGGTAAGTAGATCACCAGTGCCTGTCGCCTTTAGTCTAGGGTCAGTGTGAATGACATATTCTAACTCATCTAGTCAAATACCTGGTTCTAGTTCCTCTGCCGTTAGTTCCAAGTTCTTTTTTATGTTCTTCCCTGCTTTCGTCTTGGTTTTTTTAGGGGTGGGGGGGGGGGTGGGGGGTGGGGAGGAGGGGGTGTAGCTAAGTAATGATTCAAAGTAATTGATCCACCTTACTAAAATTTTATTAGGTTCTATTAAAGGTTGACCTCCTTCATCATTTATAATTTCAGTTGGGTTGTATTCTTCGTTTTTATTTCTGATGCCTTTGATTTTAAGTAGTTTTTCCCTGCTGTTCTTTCTTCTTTAGCCAGCTTGCCTCCGAACCTTTCCCATGAATATCTTTTTGCTTCTCTGATAGTTCTATTTAATTCTCTACTGATTATCCTGTAGGTTATGTATTCCTCTTCTGTTCTGCTGCTCAGCCAAATGCCATAGGCTTTCTTATTATTGCCAACAATTCTTCTTATTTCTTCGGACCACCATGTTGAAAGCTTGCACTCTAATATTACCTCTCCTTTTATTTCCACATATTTTGTGTGTGCTATTTTTATAGTGATGTCAATGAAATTCATCCATTCTGTATTGACCCCAATTGTTTCTTGTGGAAGCTGTTCATATTTTCCTGTAATTTTTGCTGATAAGCTCGCTTATTTTCCGCACACTCTAGTTCTTTCCATTTAATTATGTCACTTTTATGACATTTCTTTCTTGTTTGATTATGTCAATTTGTTACATTTCTTTCTTGTTTGATTATGTCACTTTTAAAACATATCTTTCTTGTTTGATTATGTCACTTTCGTGACATTTATTTTTTGTTTGGCAACCTATCTTGACTTTTCTGTAAAGTATCTTCATCCTATGATCTGTATCTAAACTCAAGTTTGGTATAACTCTCGCATCTGTAACTTGATGAAAGTCTCTTTTTCTCGTCAAGATGTAATCAATCTGACTCTTGGTATCTGGATCATTCCATTTATACCATGTAAAACTTGTGAAGCTCTATGTTGAAAAAAGGTGTTGGTAATAACAAGGTCATGTTGTGCACATATATCCAACAGTCTTTTGCCATTCACATTTCTAATGCTGTTGTCTCCATAATTGCCGAGGTATCTTGTAAATGTTCTTCTGTCTCCTCCTGTCTTACCATTAAAATCACCCATCACGATCAGCTTCTCATTATTATCTATCTTACAAATTTCCTCATCCAGATCCTCAAAGAATTTATCTCAATCCTCCTCACTTGAATTTCCATTGCATGGAGCATATATCTGAAGGGGAAAAAACGTTCATAAGGAATTATTCAAACAAAAAGAATAGACTTAAAAAGGGGGGGGGGGGGGTCATGGACTGGTCGCGCTGCGAACGCCATTAAACATGTTTATCGCTTTACTGACAGGGATTTTGGAATTGAATGGATACCCATGCCTCCTGCACCAAACATTACCATTACAGTCCACGTCACATCGTGGACACTTTAGTCAGAACACTGACTGATGACAACACAAATGAAAGTGATGCTATAGCTTATACAGATGGGTCAGTAATTCGGCGCAAGCGAAGTGTATGGACATTCACAGTAAGCTCAAGGTGGAAAACCATCAAGGAGATGAATGGTGCCTTTGCTATTACAACCAGCAGCCTTACAATGGAAAATATGGCTGTAACAAGGGCATTCGTGTGTATCCGTTGTGACTCGAATAATATGCTTCCAGACTGGTTTTGTCATACAAGAATGCATTGCAACATTTAGCACTTCGCGAATGGCTGCCCTAACCTTCGTTATGTGGGTGTTCAAGGAAACGAGGGTGTATCCCACTGTCGCGGTTTTCTGTTTTTGTCTTGCGCTTTTTGGTTGGCTCGTGTGATGGATTTTTTCCTCTTTTTTGCAGGTTTCGGTTCCACCATTCATCCAGATCTTTCTTAATTTTCCTCTTGCCTTTCTCCTAGATGTTCTACTGCAAAATGTCGCATATGGTCTGGCAGCCTTCTCACTAGATGGCTCAAAAGTGTCCACTGTATCTCCAATATGTGATTTTGATATTTAGCACAGTATTTTATGTAGTTGCAACAGCAGCAGCAGTGTTAGCAGACTTTTTGTGTGGGTCAAATATTATAAATAGTATCCCTTTTAACCGGTATATTATAATAAAAGAGATCTGCTGTACCCATCTTATCACCAGTAATATGTGCTTCTGCTATTTCCTAATGTGTATGGTCATTTTCGACAGAGATATAGTTAAATCAAAGGTGCCAGATCAAGAAGACGCCCAAGAGGCAGGCTGTAGAAAGAATGTAGAACCACATCCTATTCTATTCCTATTCCTTTTGAGAAACAAATCAAAAACTCAACCACGTTCAACCTACTGCTAACTATCAGAAGCTGCCAACAGTCTCCGCTTTATTTGTGGTCTTGTTTATTTGCACCACTTTCGTGGCTAAAGTTCTGATATTTGCGCTGTCTCTGGGCTTAGTGCTTCATTCTTCCAAGTCAGACCGCTCATCCATATCGTAATGTCAACTGTATCGTATCGTATGAAAAGAAACAAAAATTCCAAACTTAGTCCTTTTTTAACTGCCTGATGACCTGTTTTCTCAAGGACGAGTCATTTGCTATCTGAGCTGGATTTTTTTACTTTTGTGGCGATGGTTTTCGCCTGAGTTTTCTTGCATTTGTTGCGTTCTTGTTAGCAGCGTGAGCTTGGCGGGCGGCTTGCGGGTTTAGGGTGTGGACATGGCTGTCCTGAGAAGGACAGCCACATGTGCCGGGTGGCCTGGGACGGGAAGGGTGGGAGTGGTCAATCTTGGCTGTCGATGCCTGGCTGGTCTCTGGCAAGTGGGTTTTTTCCGGTCCGGTGGGAGTGGTTTGGTATGTCATGGCGGCCTGGTCGGTTCTGGTTGGCTAATGTCTATCGGCGCCTGTTCGGTGTTCCCCGAATCCTCTGACTCCTTTTTGTTTCTTTTATTCGATAGTGGGTGTCGTTCACTTGTTCCCAGAACCTGTTCAATTTTGAGATGTAGGCTTTGCTTTCCTCGTTGAATATGAGTTTGCCACTATTATATATTTCCCGGTCATATTCGATGATGTAGCGGACGCCTTCAAATTTGATCTTGTGTGGGAGATTTTCTTGTTTGTTGAAAACTTGCACCATTTCCCTTAGGCCGGCTTCGCTTATGTCCTTCGGGATTATAATTTCTTCTGCCTCTGGACTCAGTGCTGTCGCCTCCGCTTGTGTGTTTTCTTCGTCGGATATGATCTCTCCATCTGACTGTTCGGTTTCTGTGATGACTGGGATCTAATCTGCGGTTGGGGTCGCCTCTGTAGCTTTGGACACGGCTTCTTCAACTGGCTGGACAGTGCCTTCCTCATCGGTTTCTGTTTCTGTACTTTTGTCGGCCCTGCTGATGTTTGGGTTTGCGGCTGGTGCCTTGCTTCTCTCTGCTAGTAGGAGTTCTCGTTCTTGTTTTGCCTCCCGTGTAGCTGCTTCTGCTTCTGCTGTTGTTTTTACTAGCAGGGCGACTTCTCTGTACGCGGACTCTCTGGCTTCGTTAAGTAAGGCCGTCTCTGCCTTTCTTTCTTCTCTCTCGGCTTGTCGGTGGGCTGCCGCCTGGTCCTGTTCCGTTTTCAGCTGTGACAGAAGGCCTTGTAGTTTTTTGCTTGCTTCATTTACTTCTGCTAGCAGCTTGGTGTGGTGTGCAGCTTCTGCTATTCTGTCTCGCTTCTGGGATTTGACTTCTTCGAGTGTTTGGGAGATTAGTCCCAGCATCTCAAGTCTTTCAGCGGTGGCCTTCTCTTTGTCTGCTGTCAGCTTCTGGACTGCGGTTTTGAGTGCTCTCACTTCCTGGGTTGTCGCGTTGTTGTTAGCGACTGGAATCACTTTCTCTGGTCTTCTCTCACTACTTGGAATTGCCGCTTGCTGCTTGCACTTTATTAGGTAGGTGCAGCCCATGTATCTGGCGCTGTGGGGCCCTCCACAGTTTGAACACCTTCTGCTACTGTTAGGCTTTTTAAAGTCGGGGTCCTTCTTGGCAAGTGGGCACTCCTTAAAGTCGTGCGGCTTAAAGCAGTAGCGGCATGCTGGGCTGTTGCGGCAGTGTGCGGCTGTGTGCCACGCCTTGTTACAACGTGAGCACTGGATGATGTTGTTGCTGCTGAGGGCTCCAGGCTGCTATCTACGTAGGCGGGTGCCGGTAGGTTCCTGCGCCACGACTGGGGCGGCTTCTGGTGCTGGCGCCACGATAGGGGCGGCTTCAGTTGGCGTAGGTGTGCGAGGCGCCGCGATAGGGGCGCCTGCCGGTGACGCTGCTGATGTGGCCATCCTCTTTCTTGGTGTGGGTGCGGCTGCTTGTTGTTTTTCCATGACAGGAAAATCAATGATGGGCAAATGCGGTCTGTAGCGAAAGCTAGGTCCCTTCGGAGTCGGCAAGGCTTGTTAGAGTATCCTAAAAAGGACACCCAAGCGTGCTTTCTCCTTAGTTCTCTAGCAATCGTTCAAAATACTGGCGGGTAAGGCTGGCTTTTCAACAATGCTGTGCTCCCGGGCCGCTAATAACCCACCCGCAGACGAATAACAATAGCTTAGTCGAGCCAAAACTCAGCCGAATGTCAAGCGAGTTCTGACCAGTATCTAGCTATTGATAATCTGGCTGCGAATGGATAGTTAGCAAGCTAACGAGAGACACGTGGCTGTATCGGGCGGTAAATCGAGCGAGCGAGAGAGAGCTGTGTGCGACTGGGCTGTCGGACTGCGAATGAATGTCAACTGTGTTCGTCTTGCCCTTTTATTTATATTCCCTTCTTGGTTTCAGCTCCTTCTGATTTGGCCAGGCATATATCGTAGGGAAGCAAGCTTTTCGGCATAACGTCATTTGGACTACCATGTATAGTTATAACATTTGGAGTATTTTACTTTGCCAAAAAGGTATTGAAAACAGTTTTTGATTTTGGATAAAATACGAAATGTGAAAACATTCCAAGTGTGACCAAAGTGGTCTTATAGTTGTCTTTATGCAATAAGAACGGGTTAGTAATGTCGTGGAGTTTTGTGTGAAATATTAGGTGAAGCCTCCGTCATTTGTTTGAACCAAATCAAATAGAGCTGATTATCATAGAATGGATCTACACTAGAAGACGGAGATGATTCAAGAGGAACTGTTTATTTAGATAATAGAGTTTTAAGTCAGGATCACGTGACATCCCAATTTAGAACTTGTACGGTGTCGGTGACACGGTCACGCAGAAGGCCTTAGTAGATCTTGTATTTTATGACAACATATATAGTAAATAATAAAACATGTCGTCGTGCAGTGAACAATTTGTTTTTAACTTTTTATAATTTTTTAGTTTCTTAAAATCTAAGTAAGGCCAAATATTTACTTTCAATGCAATATTCAATGTTTTGTCATTTCTTACGACACTCACGGTGGAGATGATGTAAATTGTAAACAATGAATATGGCCGTTAGGGCGAGCAGACATCTGTGTCTGACACTGGGGACATTTTCGTCGCTGTCGAAGAAACATCTGGGCATTTTTAATGTACGCATACATCATCTAAACAGAGTTCAGTCACATTGGAATTCAGTATTGTCTTGTACTGAAACACGGACACCACGGTGCCTCAGAATTGTGTCGCAGAAACCGTGCTTGTTGCTTTCGTCAGTTTCCAGACTCAAAGCTCGACTTGCTGTTATAGGAGTCAGCGGTAGCGCCGCCATCAGCGGAGCTGCCGCCTTGGTTCTCTGTGCTTCGAATAGTTCTGACGGTATGTAGCCATTGTGATGGATATTTTGCCTTTTGCAATTTTACTATACTAGATGTGTTGTCATCCCAAACAAAGTGCTTTGAGACCCTTCTCAACACAGTAGTTTGTCCCTGAAAACAGTGCCGGAGCAGTTGCCATTGGAATCTCTGAAACTGAAACACCTCCACTCATGTCATGCACCACAGAATCTGTAGTTGAACCCACGACCTTTAGTTGATAAGACAAATAGCTTAACTGCTTGACCTCAGATTGCCCCACACTAATCAGTGACATTGCTTCTCAACCCTCTTAAGGTACATCAGTGACAAAATACAGGACCTGGCCTTAAACTGGGGACAGTAAGGATGAGCAAAGAATGAAAATAGACATAAGCCATGTTGCTACAGACACAGGGGTAGCTAATCACCTGAACGATTTACTATTGGGTGTATCAGTAGCTGCCATGAAGTGAACACAGGCGGGGATAAGGGGCATATTTATGGGCTATCCTCAGAATAACAGCCACATATTATGGCGGTCAAAAACAGGGCCTCAGTCACGTGTAAATTGCGGACTTCCGGCAACTTCAGGGTGTGTTTTTGGCCGCCATAATATGTGGCCGTTATTCGGAGGATAGCCTTATAGAGTGCTCTAGGAACAAGCAGCACTCTAGCTCCGACCTTTGCTGATGGAGACGAGGCACATATGGGTTTTCAATAGTGCTTTTGGAGAACTGTTCGGCAAATACAATGATAACATTGCCTCACTTCCTGGCATCATACCATATAACTGACTTTTGTGCGTGACCAGTCATTTTGAAAGAAAATCCTAATACATGCATTGCCTTGCAGTGCTAACAAACCCATGGATCGTGTGAACTGTGTTGTCCTTACACTGCGTCACAACATATCTGACTATTATGTGTGATCATCTTCCTCCTATGTGTGCTGACTTGTTCATTAACCTCTCAGCATTGTCTGTACCATTGCTTATGACTAAACCATGACAGCTTACTCTTTTGTTTAGTTTCCCTGAACAGTTTTATGTTTAACCCGCTGACTACTATGCCCATTAACCCTTGCACTTTCCCAGACACCATGTACTTTAGTGTTTACTAGAAACTCATAGCTTCA
The DNA here is from genome assembly GCA_905116865.2 of Candidula unifasciata. Lineage (NCBI taxonomy): Eukaryota > Metazoa > Mollusca > Gastropoda > Stylommatophora > Geomitridae > Candidula > Candidula unifasciata. Next base: position 146,496 of record CAJHNH020008168.1, on the reverse strand, counting down.
CAACTATTTAATATAAACTCATAATATTTTAAATTTTTTGCACCAGATTGAATGGAGAAATAATTTCATGAACAAATATTACATAATCTTGTTTGACATCATCATAATGTTGCTGTAGACTGGTGCAAAAAAAAAGGCAACCACAGTTTTTATTTTCTGGCAGCAATGTAGACCAACAAAAATGCCATAGCTTCACAGCTATTTAACATCAACTCATAATATTTTGTATTTTTGCACTAAATTAAATGGAGTAAAATTTTCAAGTATAAAAAATTGCAACATTTTGTTTGACATCATCATGTGGCTGTAGATTGGGTCAACAACAATAAAAGATACAGAAAAATCTTAAGATATTCAAAACAACGTTTTTCCGTAATGAATTTAAATAACAGGAGACTTTTGAGAATCGCTGAAGCTTTAACAATAAAAATCAACAACCCCCTCCTTTGTAAGCAGACGGAATTTATCTTAAATTTGAAGTTACCCTGGTGAGCTTCCGGCGGCCATAAACACACACAATGTATCGGAAGAAACTATTTGCATTTCAATTGGATTTTTTCAGTTTTGTGCTTTATTTTATGTTGATGTAACTCTGTAGTAATGCACCTGATGAGATACAGTGAAATATGCCCCACAATAAATTGTGCAATGTATTGTTTGTGTCTGCATTATTTAAAACCAGTATAACTATTTTTTTCCCTGAAATAATCCTGGATGAGAGCTCTGCCTAACTGTGAAGTAACATTTGCAGATTCAGTGGCTGTTTGCCATTTAGCACCAGAAATTACTGACTCAGTTTGACTCATTTGTCAAACAATTTTCACTAAACTCTAAGCCACAGAGCCCTGATGTACACAGTGTACCCTCACAGACATATCTAATAATATACACCTGAAGCATATATAGAAAACAGCTTAGATAAACTCGTGTAACATAACACATCAACCTCAGACTACCACGATTTTCATTTTCAGCGATGTTTTTTTATTGCATTTTGCAAGAATTATCATACTGTTCAGAAATATCTTTATCTTCATTTTCCGATTTTAAAAGTCAAGAAAATCTACCATAGCATCATAAATATTCCTCAAACTTGTGCCAACCACGATGGCTCTGATGATTGCAGATCATCCGCAGTTATCAGAACATCCATCTAATGAGTCACCAAAAATAGTCATTAAAAGATTACTTTCAGCACAATTGATTGTTTCTCATAAAGAAACATAGAGAAATGAATGGACTAACAATTTGGCGTGAAATTGGTTGCAGAAGTTGAGAATTTTAACACGGTGGTGAGCGTGTGAAGTTACAATCACAGTGGATGCGATTGGGTAGCCAGGCGTAAATGTCGCTGATCACGTAATGTGCGATCATGGTAGTCAGTTTGTGTCACGAGACCATGTTGTCTGTATTAGGGTTAGCCCTAATAATAATAAACACTCTGAAGAGATCAGGCACATTTTGGTCGGGAGGTACTCTGCAGCTGCAACAACCACCCAGCATCACTTCAAGGATGAGGCGGCTCAAATTATAGGCTCCACAGAATTAATACTATTCCTGGGCACATCTTGGCCAGACTTCCTCACCACTTTTTACTCCCAAACTGGATATGATCTCCACACCAGTCAAATAAATAGTGTCAATAGAAATCTACTCTAAGAACAATGCATACAGAAACTTAACCAAAGGGAACTGTGAAACATCAGACACCAACAACAGAAATTCCATATAACAAAGCATGATGTAATAATTGCAAACAATTGTAAAGAATCTCAAGGGAATAATAGTGAAGAAATGTCAAAAAGAACAGCAGTATCCAACAAAGAGCCACATTAGTCAAGAATGACACTGTGTTTGCCAACAGTCGCTGTTGTGCTCATCATGGCCCTGATTGAGTAACGGGGTAAAGGTAACTATGGGCACTAAGTGTCTGGGTGGCTGTAAACTCAATTCACAAAGGAAATACTTATAGGCAGAGATGAACCCGCTCCTCTCCTCAGTCTGTATAGAGAAACTAATCACTCACAAGTTTGAATATGCTGATAGGTGACAGTTCTTGAACCAAGTGATTACTGGAGATATATCTGCTCAACATTCTTAATGTTCCTCTAGAAAGTATGATGCTTACTGTGTTATATGGATAGATGCCCTTAAAATTAAAATGTTTTAGGAACAAAGTTCCAAAATATAAACATGTTCAGGCTTAGGCTGGTAGCACCACATACATCTGGATGCACAACAAGCAGTAGTTCGGCCCTGGAAAAAGGCTTCCCTACTCATGTAATTCATTTACCTGTGAGTGAATTTAGATTATAACTCTCCCAATAGAATTAGGATCGAATCAAGTACTTTTACCAACATCTTGACCCATATTTACCAAAAAAAGAACTGTTTACTTATGGAAGAAGAGTCCATATTTGAAATTTGTTAAATTGCTTGAGCTGTACAAGATCTGGGCAAGTCAACTAGCATAGGGGTGTTCCTCTGGTATGAGACAGTTGGTTAATCTTAGATATTGAATTTCTTCCAGGATGCACATTTCTTGTTTTTCTGTTCTGTTTATTCTTTGCATTCTTCTGTAGCACCATATCTTAAATGTTTCTCATAATTTTTCTTGACTTTCCATGTTTTGTGAGTTGTAAATATATATTTATGTGTGTTTGATATGTTGCACAGCTCTCTTCTTTGTGGCGTACGTTGATGTCACACCCAGGTTCGTCTTTAGGTTTGCTACAGGAGGAGTCGATTGGAAGATTATAGACGAGGAGAAAGATGGTTGTGTCAATAGTGGTTATGATGATGATGATGATGTCTTGCTAGCTGCATGCTTCTCACATGACTCTGATGCTTGTATAATAAAATGGCTGGAAACAACAGTTCTCGTCTATACTGTCTTTATTGTGATACTTCAACAATGTCACAAATACATCAATGATATTCTGAATAGCGCTGTGTTCTCTCTATGGCTAAACACTCGTAGGTTCGCGTTGTGTTCTTCATCTCTAGTTACTTTGTTAACTGGTTCTAGTGTCTGTAACTGCCACCTGGCTTCTAGTGCTGTTTGGTACTAACGGCTTGATCGTCGACTCTAACATCTCTATAGTTCCTACCTAATGTGTCGCTGTTAACCATGGATCCATGTATCTTGTGTGTCGTCTCTGTAGCTCGATGTCTTGTTTCATGTCTCTTTTCTAGTGTCTATCTTCGAGGCTCAATGTGACTGGCTCCTCTTCTTCTAGTGTTGAGTTGGCATCTCCACTGCTGCCGGGATCATTGAGACTAGTCGCTCGTCCTCTGAGTCTCAACGACTGAAGGCATTCTTTGAGTTGAGCTGACATCTCTACGACTGAAGGCTGCCTTGAGAGTCAATGTGACTGGTCTCTCCTCTCTTGAGTCTTTGTCACATACCGCTCGTGTCGCGTGCCTGATTTAAGGATTTCTCCTTAAGACTCAACGGCACTCTGAAATAATAATGTTGAGGCATTGGCTTGTATTGGTCTAAGGGAGATCCCGTGGCCAATATATGCCCAACTTATTTCAGGAGTAGGGCAACTCAAGCTCTAGCACTACAGAATATCTAATATTCCTAGGCACACTTGGCTGGACACCCCCTACTACTATAAAAAGCTAGCCCCCAGGTTATGATAGTATACTATCATAGCCATGTTAACACAGATTTCACTGATTAATCACACAAACATAAAACTAGACAGTTAGAATGGTGAAACAGGGACACCCAAGTCAGCCATGAAAATTTATGAGAATGCATGTAATATTTCAATATATACTTAGATATAAATATATCAAGACAATCAAGATGGTTTCCAGTGAAAGGAGTTCATGACTCAATGTCACAGCAAGGATGTTGAAACAGCCAGAGTCAGTTCTTAAACCAGTACATATTTCATCACTGCGAACTAAAGGTGAGCATGGACAGAGATCATGTAGGTCATCCTAGATGTACTTAACCCAACTGGTAGGTCTCTGCTCCCCTCAGTCCATGGTGACTTGAACCGGCTGACTCAATAGATTGCTTTTCTCTCTGGTGGATCTGGCACCCACTGATCGTCTCACATATGAGGACAAAGGAACTACATTGGAGCCCAACACAGCTTCTGACAAAGACTTCCTGGGATTGATGACACAGGTGGCCTGCAATACTGTCACTCAGCCACTGCAACTCACACACAAGCTCCTGAAGAAGGATTCTTTGGATTGATGACACAGGTGGCCTGCAATACTGTCACTCAGCCACTGGAACTCACACACAAACTCCTGCCATGTTGATGTTCTGCCAACAATAGGAAGGGTTTTGGGTAGGATTGGTGATAGGAATGGTATGGGATGGTGCTTGCTGGTTATGGGTTGGTGATTGCTGGTTGGACTGTGATTCGTCTGCCTGACTTCTAAGATTTCATCATAAGCTTAGGAATTTTTCAAGGATTAACTGGTACTTTGAAAGCGTCAAAGTTGAGGAGCGAAATACAAAGTCTTCCGCCACCTCAGAAGTTTGGCAAAAGAATGCCCGCTCAGACTGAGCTTGGCGTCTCTAGGAAAGAAGTCCCTGTATTCGTGCCCAAGGAGAAAAAAAGGCTTACAGGAATTTCTTAATTATACTCAAGAAATATCATCCCACAGTTGCAAGTTTGAAAATGTAGACTTCTCAAAACAACTAGAGGGTCTAGAAATGTTTATTTCACCAGATAGAGGTATATATCAATATAAGGGACTATATACCCCTCCGGACGGGTTTAAATTTGAAATGTGACGTGCCCGCTTAGGGAAGTCAGCGTCACGAACAGTCCACAGTGTAGGGTTGGCTGTTCACTCCACGACAGTCTTGTGGACTGAAGAATTGCTAAGGTGCTTTGTTACTCGTTATTTATACTTGGATGCTGGAATGCTAGGTATTCGTTTTCTTCTCTCTCTTTCTGCTTCTAGAATATTCTAGTACGTCTCAACTTGTTTACTAGGTAGGTTCTCACTTAGGGTTTTCTAAAAATATCTCGATTGCATCAAATTTTATCATCCTATTTTACGCAGATATAGAAGTTAAACAGACAATTGAGGTCAATAGACTCCTACAAAACAAGTGCTACTGGGTTCTCTCTGAAAGGACAAGGCCGACAATGACGTCAAATACTATTTACAAAATATTATTTTCAAGACTTTGTTGACTTTCTTCTAATTAAATACTACGCAAAATTCTATCTCTCAACAAACAAGTAATGACGTCAATTTTCAGTTTTGGTGGGAAAAATAAAGGTTACCAAAACTTCTTGGTCTCCTTACATCCCGGCTTTGTGCCTTCTAATAAACAAGCTATGAACTTACTCTGTTACAGATATATGTGTGTATAAAGGGTTATCTTTTGTATTTTTCTGTTCATGCGTTTGCATTTTTAATATCAGTATTGGTTGCTTCTCAGATTCTTATATTCACTCTGTATTTGAAGGTTTTAATGTATATTTGTGTGTGTATTTGTTGTAACAACTATATATGTTTTTAATCTCAGACGAAGCACTTCTATCTGCGTGTAAATCAGGACTTGTTTCAGAAGTGTCAAGGTAAGCTCACTTGTTACCTGCTGACGTTTTTAAAAATCACTGTTCAAATAATAATCACAGTTCAAATAATAATCACCGTTCAAATAATATCCAGGCATCTTGCGTTTGACATACTGTCCAGATTCATGCAACGCAGAATATGTAAAAAGCATTGCTTCTTCTGTATGTGTATCTTGATTTTGATTTATTATATTTAAATTTAGTTAATTTATGTAGTATCTGTATCTTTTTTATTCATTTATTTCCTACTTTATAATTATGACATGTATTGAGTGAATGTTTTCACAAAATAAACTTATAAAAATAAGATTGTTAAATATATGCAGTTTCCTTTAGAAACAGTGGTCCCATATAATAGGATCACCAAAAAGTGGAAATGAAATCAGTAGTCACTGTGATTTAAAAAAAAAAAGAAGGTGTTTACATAGCCTTTACAAGAGGTTGCAGAGCCAACCCCATTTTATTTTGCAATTTGAATTATTGCTTACTGAACAGTCAGCATTTCATACCATTGTCAGAATCAGTGCAAAGCGGTGTGATGCCAAGTTGCCTGCAACTGGAATTGAACCAGGTATTCAAAATTACAAAGCATGTTCACAGAATGAAAGTCAGAGACGTCAACTCAGTGTGTTAGGGCACCACCAAGTGGAGCTGACGGTCAGGACATTGTGTTATCCTGCGATGCTCTACGTGCTTGGAGGCAATGACTCTGAGGCACTGGAGTAAACAGCAACAGTGATGGATCACCTGCTTGCTGGATAATCAATGTTCTTATTCTTCTTCACGTCCTCTTTTACCGATCCAGGTATCAGGGGAGATATATAAATTTCTGTTTCTTGTTGTTCTGGCTGCCTCAGTCACAGACACATTGTCCTGCTGTAAAGTTTCTCTGATGTTATTTTCCCATTTTGTTCTTGGTCTACCACATGCTCTATGTCCTTCTCCTCTTTTAGTGAATGCCTTGTATAGTGGGGGTGTCACAAGTCATTCACTACAGCTGGGCAAACTAGTTAATTTTCTGTCTTTGAATGTAATTTAGAATTGATTCTGTGTTAACTTGTTCTTTTATGACCTCATTCCTATATCTTCTGGTCACTCCTGTAGTCTTCAGATATATGATTTGCATGGTTACTAATTTTCGTTTATGGTTTGTTGTGAGTGACCATGACTGTCACTGGTAGTATAGGGTGGGAATGAATATGCTGTGTATGAGGTGTTTCCTCATGCTGATTGGGATGGTCTTAAATTGTAAGTGATGTGGGGGAAAGGAGGTGGGGGGCCTAGCTGTCCCAGTACTCTTACTTGTCTCAGATGTTAATTTATTCATCCAGTTTACCATATTTGAACCAATGTTCATCAGTTCTAAACCACCAAGTATCTGCATTTTAAACCACCTTAGACAGGAATTTTAAAAGCTACAACTGTTTGCTGTGAGTGAATACATTTGTATTTTCAAGAGCTGAGGTGGTTCTGGAATTAACCCAGCCTCATGAAAGTGGTGAGAGATAATTCATTACCCCTTTCCCCACCTTTTCCACGCAGAAAAACCCAAAGAGAAGCCAAAAAATAGAGAGGAGATGACAGGACAGTAAGATTTACATATAAATTTGAGAGTGTGCAGTATACATACCCTTCAGTGTCTGTGAGAAACTCAAATTCTCATGGCAGTGAAACAAATGAAGAAACCAGCCTAATATTTAAACAGAGAAGATCACTAGTCCATGGAAATGATGAGAACAGTTGATTTTGTTTTTACCAGAATGAATATTTGACGGTGTTAATAAAAGATGTTAAGTTTGTTTTGACAACATATCCTCTTACTGTTAATACAAATCTTGTCTGTATGCAGGTTGTTGAAAGCAGGAGTCAGTGTGAACAAGCGCCATGAGCTTGGTTGGACTGCACTTCATGTCGCTGCTGTCAATAAAAAAGCAAAGTAATGAAATGACTTTTGTGTAAATACATATCAAAGCTAATGTTTGAAGCATCATTGGTTAGTTAAGTTAACAGATCATCCTTAATGCACAATCCATAAATGCAGATCCCTTCCTGTATATATCGCTCTGGGCAGTTGCGACAGCAGCTCTTTGTTGGTTTATTACTCTGTGGCTTCCTTCATCTTGCTCTTATCTGGCCCTCATTCCTTTTGACTCACTGTTTTTGCAGTCTTTTCATTGTTGCAGATTCTCGGTTGTCTTAACTAATTCATTATCTTAACTTAGTTAGTTAGTTAATTAGTTGGGTTATCATCATTGCACTCCGGACATGTCCATAGGGGCTCAGATCCTCCCCTCAGTATGAACCCCAACGTCCGATGGCTAATAGTACCATTATCTTAACTGGCCCAGCCTATCAACACCTTCCTAAGCATGTTCAAAGAGTCACAGAGAAAGTTCTCTAGGTTCCATATCATCAACCTAACTCCATACCTTTTGGATAATATCCTTGACCCATCCATGACTTTCCTCTTTTAAACATGCTGCCTTTTTGTTTTCTTAATCTTGTGGGGCAGTGGATGTTGTGTATCACAGGTGACTCAGAGTTGGGAACATGCTGGGCAGATTTATGTTCTGTATTTGTATCTTCTTTAGTTTTTTTAATTGGTTAATTAAACTTGATTAAATTATGAGTAGGAGCCATGGTAACTTAGGGGCTAGTGGACTTTCTTCTTGAGACAGTGGTCTGAATTGGCAGATTTTTTCCCCACCAGTACAGCATTCAGATCCATTCAATATCAGTTTACCCAGCAGAATTTGAAGGATGTCGCTTGCATACTATACAGCTACATGTTAGAAATGTCCCTGTAATCCTCACATACTGTTTTCCTTTCCAGCAGTTGACATTTAAAGAAAGACATGCACTAAACTGTCATTTATTGTTGACATTTTTGTCTGCTGTCCCAGTGATAAATGTCTTTGAAGGCAGCATATCAGCTCTTTAATTCTTACATGTCTTTTTATCATTTTATAGTCTTATATAATATATTCTTTCCTGAGACAACTTATGGATTATAGTCAAGGACTCTTACTTAGTCTTCAAATAAGAAATTGTAACCTTTGAACTGAAATGCTACAGAAAAATTCTTAGAGTAGAAAGTAGAAAGAAGAAAAACATCAACATTCTGCATGATTTGAACATCAAGGGGAACTGGCACATATTTGGGATCCTCCATTCCATAATGCCAAACTGTTCTCCATGTGATGTTAACCAGTTTAATATGTAGAGACATAACTTTTTATGTGTACAAACACTCACATTTGATTACAGTTTTTTAGTGTGAGAGCAGTACCTCTACTGGATGGTTTTTCCAAGCCAATGTGCCAATAGAGGCATTCTATCTCATGACCAAGGAAATAGATCCACAGAAGTTCCTAGTTTTGAGGCTCTGCAAGTTACAGCCATTCATGCCAGTGCCATCTTTTCTTAACTTTCCACTTCAAGATTATTTTCTCTATTTTTTGTGTGTGTGCGTGTTTGCTTCTTGTTCCGTAGTGCGTACTTCTCTTGATTGTATTGATATGACCTATTTTATAGTCGCAGCGTCCGTGGCTAAGGCGTTGCGAGTCCGACTCGTAACTCCCAAGTACCGCGATCGAAACCCACTGCTGGCTGCGTGGATTTTTATCGCAGTATGGGGCGTCGCAGGTCCACCCAGCCTTAAATGGGTACCAGGATGGCTGTCCTGGGGAAGTAAAGACAGACGGCGTAATGCTGACCGCATTACCCACCTAGTGCCGATGGTCTGAAAAATATGGGCGCTCTTTCTATATACCCGATACGCCTAAAGGCGTGATAAGGGATCTTTACTTTTTTTCTCTCTTAACTATTTTATAGTCATTTTGTGTGACCGATGTACTTCTGTAAAAAATTCTGATAAATGTCACCGTCTGGTCTGTTTGACCTAAATGCCTAAATATCATTGTAAACACCTGCAATAAGACAATGAGTGTACAATTGCAGGGTGGTGGAAATACTGCTTGCGCATGGTGCTGATCCAAACAGTCTTGATGAGTTTTCTACTGTTGCTTTGAAGGCCAAAGAAAAACAGATGAACAACTTGCATGGTGGGTATTGAAATATAATTCTTGTCTTTCAGTTTGTTACTACTCTATGTCAAATTTTGTTTCATTGTATAGCTATTTTTTAAAATCATATTGTTGCACTGCTGAACTTTCCTACATATTAAACAAAGTATTAGAAGGTTATCACACAGATAGTTCAGCTGGTTAAATGCATTAATGATAAGATACATACAGGGTTTGCCAGAAATACCATTAGGTGGGCATAATGTAAACTTCTGATTTGCTGATGATGTGGTTTTGATCGCTGAAATTGAAATGGACTTGTCAGAAATATTAGCTATAACTGCAACAGCAATTCAAGACAGTAGACTTAGCTTGAATGGAGGAAAAACAAATATAATGGCTATTACAAAAGAGGTATCCTCCAAAATGTAACACCAATGAAATAGTAATTTTAGGTATTTTAGTACCTGCTTGACAGCTAATGGTAGATGTATACAAGAAATTAAGTTTAGAATAGCTTAAGCAAAAGTATCATTTTACAGGATGACAAAAACTCTATGCAATATTTCTTTTTCAGATGAGGGGAGAAAGAAAGTCCTTAAGTGCCTTATAGAGTCAGTCCTGATGTATGGAAGTTAATTATGGTCAGCTGAATAGTGAGAGGCAGCTACAAATGTATCTTATAGAGATATCTTTGTAACTCACACATGAAATAAAGGAACTGACCGCCTGCATTAAAAGGGGATCCACACCCCTTGAACTCATCAAACATGAGAACAATTGAGAGTATCTCGTAACGAAAAAGTTGGAGGGAAAGACAGGCAGGAGAAGACCAAGAGAGAAAATATTGGACACTTTGGCATCTTGGCATGGAAGAACATCTGAGTAAACAAATAATTAACAGTAAATCCGACAGAAGGTTGGTGACATACATTGCGACCAATGCTACAGTGCCTAGACTGTAAAAGAAGAAGAAGAATGTGCACATTTCTTTATAAGCTGCTGAGAGCAACAGATGTTTTTCTCCTGGAAAGAAAACAGAAAGTGTATCATGAGTGAAATTATCATTATAAAATAATTATATTGAAGATCATCATCAAGTTTCCTGCCAGCTGGCATAGGCTTTCACACATCTCCATGGATCTCAGTCTTTGGTGTCATCTATCAATTCTACTGATGATATTTCTCCATGCCACTGTCATTTCTCTTGGTCTGCCTCTGCCTCTTCTGAAAATTTATATGGAACAAAAATTATCACACTTGTTGCTTTAATATTGGTTGTGCATACTTATAAGTGGCGTACCGTCATTTTGGTTCATTTTTGATATACTGTATCAAGAATTTTGAGAGCAACCTTTGGGTAAGTAGGAGAAAAAACTTGTTTATAATGTACTAACCATTTAAACCAAGCCATTTTTTTCTTTACTGAATATTAACTAACAAACTAATTTTTTTGTGTAGAAGTATAATAATATTAACCCTGAACTATTTTTGTTCATTTTCATGCATGATATGTGTATGTTGCACATAAGCTGCAGTTGTCTGGTCTATTTTAATGGGCTGCACTTACTAAAAGTTAAAATCTCAATCTCTCCTCCCTCCCCCCCCCCTTTTTTTTTCCTTGGCCCTCTGATGTTAAACCCCATGGGACTCAAAGAGTTAATCTTCTGTGTTCCCAGTGTTACTGACCAGAGAGGAAGAGTTCTCAGATCGACTCAGCAACCGGGCAAATTTCCAGAACTGTACACCTCTGCATTACGCTGTTCTTGTCAATGATTTGGAATCAGTTAAACTTCTTCTTGAAGCAGGTAAATTAACTTTAAAATTTTTACTTTAGAGTAAAACATGTTCCAGCAGTTGAAGATATGTTAGCCATGACAGATCAGAAAGTATTGTAATAATATACTGTGATTTCTCAGTATGAATTATTACACATTTTTTCAGTTTCATTTTTTGAAATCAGTAATCTTCTACTTCAGTCATCCAGTATTTGTGTGTGTTGTGAACATAATTGTGTTGTACCTGTTTATAACTGAATGGCAGAATGTACACCTTACAACAAACTCATCCAGCATGTTCAAGTATTTGATGGTGGGATTCGCCTTCCTGGGAAATCGGCATAGATTCATGAATTGCTCAGCAGGATACCAAATATAAGTATGATTAGTTTGAACTGTCATCGCAGCACTCTGGACAGATTTTTAACGCGTAATGTGAAAGAGGATCTTCCTTTTTTGCTTTAAGTGTTTAAAAAAACATTTATACAGATTTTTTGGGAAGGCAACCCAATCATCAAATGCCTGAATAAATTGGTTGTGTTGGCAGTAAGATGCAAATTTTGACACCGTTGTAAACAGGTAGCACAATTATGTTGAAAAATTTTTTTTTTAAGTGCAGGATGATTGAGGAAGAAGAATGCTGATATAAAAAAATTATCTTCAAATAATGTAACAACCAGAGTGACATATATTGGATCCAGGCTTCTGAATATAACTGTTTTGGTAAAGTTCTACACAGACATAAAACAGCATAAAAGAATTCACTCAATGAGGGAATGCACAGTTACACATACATGCTAATAGTGGGATGTCAGTTGAGACCTTGTCTGGATATTTACTTCTTCATGATTTCTTCTACAGCATAAACAATACAAATAAAAAGTTACCTTTAGTGCGTCAGTCACATTGTACTAGCTCCATATTTTTAATACATCAGTCGGCACTCCGTTGGTGATGTGGTCAGCATCACACTGCCCACCTTTACTTCCCAGACTTTTATTTACTTCTTGTTCAGGCGAGGTTGACCTGGAAACTAAGATAATGTTATTTTAAAAGCTCAGATTCATTATGGGTTTGAATCCAGAATATCAGTGTTTTAAATGCCATAACTTTGGTCATTGAATACTTCTTCAACTTGTACCAAAAATCACACAGTTCAGGAGCAGCCTCCTGCATTACAGTCTAGAGTGTAATCTGTTCTGGCTGCATGGTATCTGTCTAAACGATTTTCCAGGTCACTGCACACTTGCTTCAACTCACTCCTGTATATGGCCATTTTCTTTACAGCAGCTGAAATTTAAAACATGATATAACTGTCCAACTTTGGCACTTTGCATTGTGTTTAGTGAAAAAAGTCATGTTTCTATTACAAAAACTATCAAATTATCAGGCTTCTTTTTATATTTAGAACACTGTCTTTACAATAATTTCAGGTGCAGATCCTACCATTGAAAATGCTCTGGGTCATCGAGCTGTAGAATACTCTCGAGATGGAGAAGCCAAGAGTCTCATTGAAAGCTACACAAAAAAGGTGAGCTGCAGGCAAATATTGATTGAGATTAGACTTGCACTGCCATCACATTTATTATAATTTGTTTTAAACTGTTTATTGTTTGATCCACATGACTACAGACACTGAATTGAATAAACAGCCAGCTCCAGGGTGCCAGCTTCACAGTGACAGTTGGCAGCTGTGTATAACATCTTTCTCTCAATAAGAATATTATGCGGTGAAGCCCTATAACCTCATCCATGCTCCAACTCTCCTATCACAGCCCAAAAGCCATTAGAATTGTCTTTGTCCAAACCCTGGTGTGTCAAGGCTTGTGAAACATGCTCATTAACCTCTAAACCACAGAGCTGCATCTGACCCCAAAAACATAGTTAATTATATGTTATACATGATATGCAAATCTGCTGCCTAGAACATGTAGATTCTCTAATTTCTTCAGCTCTTCATCCCCCAATGGAGCATAAGCCATCCACCCACTCACACCAAGTCTTCCTGTTCTTTGATATTGTGCAGCACACTCCATGCTGTCTGGTGTCTTCATTTGTTTTCCACTTCTAATTTCTCGTCTCCGTGTGTGTCTTTAATCTCCCTTTATTTCTTTGCTTCTGTAGGTTCCACTGTCTCAGTGTATGTCCTGCCTAGCACCTTAAGCCTTGGTTTACTAGATCGCATGTAATTCTTTTCCAAAACTTCATGTAAGTGATTCTCTTGTGTCATTTTATTTCCCTGTTCAGCACATGCAGCACTAAATGATTGTTTGTACATGGTCTCCTTGACTCACAACCAAGTTCTGTTCTGACATCTTCTTAATTTTCTTCTTCTCTTCCACCTTGTACTTCAGCGAAGTGTGCAGGGGTGGGTGGGTGGGGGGGGGGGATGTAACGTTTGTTGATGAACTCTGTCAAGAGCACTAATAAGACTGATGTTAATTCCTGTGAGGCTGTTCTTTATGCCAGACTCCATCTTTTATGTCGTCTTCCCCTTGCTCTGTTCCTGTTGTAACGTTTTAGTGTTATGTGTCCAAACCACTTCATTTGTTTTTCTTTGATCACCTGTAAGGCTGGCTTTATTCCTAGCATTCGTCTGATTTTGTGATTTCATTTTCTGTCTTTCCTTGAAACTCCTGCACCTCTTCTGAGGCATTTCATCTCGCTGTCACAATTTTACATTCATTAGAGGGTGTAAGTGTCCACTTTTGACACTGTTAGCATAGTGTTGGCCAAAAAATTAGTTCTGATAAGATTCACTTGAGTACTCTGGAGTATTTGCTTGTGTGTCAACAGGGAAGATAGTTGTCCCAGTACCTGATTAGCTTTGGTACATCTTGAGCTAATTTCTCTGTCCAGTTTTCCATCCGATGTGAAAGTTGCTCCCTAATACCTGAATACCTCTGTTTGTCTTATGGCATTTTTTAAATTTATTTCTAAATTGTCTTTCTGTCTTCTGCTGTTCCGACCTACAGGTTGTAAGTCGAATTTATATTTTTAAAAACTATTTTAAATCAGACGGGTTATTGAAATTGATCATAAAACACAAAGATTCAATCTATGTACATATAATTATCGTACATATTTAGAAAAAAAATTAAAAAATATATGTACTCTATTGCATCAGTTTTGGGAACGTTTTAACCGCACCAGTGTAAACTGTCTTTGTTTACTTTTTTTATAAATTTGTTTTTTCTGGTTGTAAGTCACATAGGTCATAAGTCAAGGAGAAGGTGTAGTTTATTAGTAATTGCTTTAGTTGTTCTCCGATCAAGTAAACTAGAAATAGTCAATGGCTAGGCATGGCACAACCAGTGTATGTTGTTGGGACTGCACCGCCAAGGGCCTGACAAAACAGTGCAGTGTCATTGAATTAATGATTAGATTTTCTCAATCAAATTGTTGTTTCCCGTGTATACAAGTTGAGTTAAGTCAAGAATTGACATCACAGCACTCGGGGCTTTCCCACGTGTGCTCTGTCCTCATCTTCAGCAGCCAGCGCAAAGTTCCAGTACTAATGGTACCATTTGTAATTTGTTATATGTCTATCTTGCCTTTCCCCTGAGTGTAGTGAGCCGGCCAGACCCTCTGATTACACCCAGGTGCCTCATTCTCTCTAGGCCATAATAATCTAGTTTCTCTTCTGACTTCGCTACTTGTTTCCGAAGGGTCCTGACCACATCTGCCCTGTCATGTATTAATTTTTATCTTGATGTGTGTGTGTGTGTATATATATATAGAGTTGTGTATTGTTGCATGTGTCTCAAATAGTCCATCAATGTAAACATTTGAATTCTGTCTTCCTGTAATCAGTTTGTTGAAAAGAAAAATGAGGAGGAAGCAGAAGAGAGAAGAAGGTTTCCCCTAGAATTGCGGTTAAAAGAGAATATCATTGGACAAGAGGCAGCAATCAACACAGTAGCAGCAGGTAAAGTAGTTGCATGTAGTGAGGAGGTGTGTGAGTTTGAAGCAGCTGTGTATAGTTGACTACAGTGACACAATGCGTCTAAGTGATATGGGTCAGTTAAAACAATTTTTTTTTAAATAGAGTAAAATAATTGCCTGTTTCCCATTGCCAGCATATACAACACACACATACAGAGAGAGATGGGGGGGGGGGGGGGGGCATGATAGTCATTGATAATGGCAAGTATTATGTCACAGAGCTCAAATATGTAATTCTATGGACCATGCCAGAGCAGCTCAGTGATCTTCTATTTGCTGGCAACAATTGCCCTTCTATTTGACAAACACATCAGATGCTAGGTAAATTAATCACACATTGAATACAATAAGAACTTACTTGTGGCATTCGTAGACCAGGAGAAGGCATTTGACAGAGTCGACAGACAATTATTATGGAAAGTAATGGCAAGATATGGAGTTAGCGAACACCTCATCAAAGTGTGCAAAAGTTTATACAGGGATTGTAGAAGTGTAGTTAGAATAAATCAGGGAACATCTCATCCTTTCACAGTGACATCTGGAGTAAGACAGGGGTGTGTCTTATCACCACTGCTGTTTATCACCTACATCGACAGTATATGCAAGAATGCCAAGCCCATGAATGAAGATCTTAGTAAGATCAACGAATTACTCTTTGCAGATGACCAGGCCTTGATAGCAGATACAGCCATGAAATTGCAACAACATCTAACATCCATGAATGAAGAATGTAAAACAAATAATATGAGAATCAACACTGAAAAGACAGAAGTAATGTCAATAGGAAAAAAGAAGACAGATCTAAACATAGCAATAGAATACAAAGGCATTAAACAGGCAGCTGAGTTTAAATATCTGGAAACTACATTTACCGATGATGGGAAATTGGATAAAGAAATTAACATTAGATGCAGTAAAGCAAACCAAGTATTGGGACAGCTAGCCCCCCCCCCCCCCCCCCACCCCCCCCCCCCTCTTACAGCATAAGACAATCCCAATCAGCACATAGAGACATCTTATTCAAAGCATATTTATTCCAACTCTGTGCTACCAGTGCCAGACATGGTCACTCACAACAAACCATAAAAGAAAATTAGTAACCACGGAAATGAGATGTCTAAGAAGGGCTGTAGGAGTGACCATAAGAGATAAGATCAGGAATGAGATCATAAGAGAACAAGTCGGCACAGAACCAATTCTGGATTACATACAAAGACAGCTAGTGAAATGGTTTGCCCACTTAGAGAGAATGCCTTGTGACACCATACCGTACAAAGCATACATGGAAAAAGAAGAAGGACGTTGAGCACGGGGTAGACCAAGAACAAGATGGAAGGATATCATCAGAGAAACTCTTCAACAGCACGATGTGCCTATGGTCGAGGCAGCCAGAAGAGCTAGAAACAGAACCTTATATCTCCCTCGACACCCACAGCCGTAAAAGAGGAAGTGAAGAAGAAGAAGATGGGAAGTTGGCAACAGTTATGTTTAACGGTTCATAGGGATAAGGAAAAAACTGGCAAGCAGTGCACCAATACATGTGGGAAGAAGGACAGAGCAGATATTTTCAAGGCTGTACCAACTGGGCTAGTGGATAATGACGAATCTCGGACACTAACACAATTGTATGACATGGGAGTAAAGCATGGGGAAGCACATCTATGCCGCCTTTGAGGCCGAGATAGGAGACATTATAGTCAGCTTCTCATGGAAATAATTGGTAGAAGTACATTGGAGTGGCTGCTGCATCGGAAGACTGAGCACGCAGGAAATGTCCAATGTGCAGTGACGTCAAATGTGATAAGAAAACGTAACAAAGGAAAGAAACAATCAATCAATTATGCAAACTCAATCTCCCTTAATGAGTTATTAGTTAAGGTACTCTGTCTCATTGTGTCTCGTTTGAATTTCCTTAGGCCTAAATATTTACGAGTTGTCTCATTGTGTTTCTTTTGATTTCACTGAGACCTAAATATTTATGAGTTGTCTTACTGTGTCTCTTTTGAATTTCCTTTTAAACCTAAATATTCATGAGTTGTCTCTTTTAAATTCACTGAGACCTAAATATTTACGAGTTGTCTCATTGTGTCTCTTTTGAATTTCCTTAAACCTAAATATTTATGAGTTGTCTCATTGTGTCTCTTTTGAATTTCCTTAAACCTAAATATTCATGAGTTGTCTCATTGTGTCTCTTTTGAATTCACTGACACCTAAATATTTATGAGTTTTCTCATTGTGTCTCGTTTGAATTGCTTAAACCTAAATATTTATGAGTTGTCTCATTATGTCTCTTTTGAATTCACTGAGACCTAAATATTTAAGAGTTGTCTCATTGTGTCTCTCTTGAATTCACTGAGACCTAAATATTTATGAGTTGTTTTATTGTGTCTCTTTTGAATTCACTGAGACCTAAATATTTCTGCGTTGTTTCATTGTGTCTCTTTTGAATTCACTGAGACCTAAATATTTATGCGTTGTTTCATTGTGTCTCTTTTGAATTCACTGAGACCTAAATATTTCAGAGTTGTCTCATTGTGTCTCTTTTGAATTCACTGAGACCTAAATATTTATGAGTTGTTTCACTGTGTCTCTTTTGAATTCACTGAGACCTAAATATTTATGAGTTGTTTCATTGTGTCTCTTTTGAATTCACTGAGACCTAAATATTTATGAGTTGTCTCATTGTGTCTCTTTTGAATTCACTGAGACCTAAATATTTATGAGTTGTCTCATTGTGTCTCTTTTGAATTCACTGAGACCTAAATATTTATAAGTTTCTGGGTCTAAGTTTCTGACGCTGTTAAAATAAAAATTGCTTGAACCTGAGAGAGTTAATGAAGCCTTCTTTCATTCACTTGGATGATTGAATTCTCTTGTTGAGGAGCATTCTCTAAGAAAATACCAATAATTCTCTTGTTAGTCAACATTTTTTAAGAGGATGACCAAGATTTCTCTTATTAATGAGCATTCTTTGAAAGGATACCCCACTGTTCTCATGTTAGTCAACATTTTCTAAGAAGATGACCAAGATTTCTCTTTTTAATGAGCATTCTCTAAGAGAATACCAATAATTCTCTTATTAGCCAACATTTTCTAAGACGATGACCGAGATTTCTCTTATTAATGAGCATTCTTTGAAAGGATACCCCACTGTTCTCATGTTAGTCAGCATTTTCTTAGATACTAAGCAGTATTCTCATCAGTTATCATAAAGTTGAACATGAATGATGATTATAATTAATGTTTGATGTTTGCAAGAACTTGAACGTTCATAATCTTCTGTAATGAAGCAATGTTCTTATTTTGTCTGACTGGTGATGTTGCATTTGTCTTTAGCAATACGACGAAAACAGAATGGTTGGTATGATGAAGACCATCCTCTGGTGTTCCTGTTTTTGGGTTCATCAGGAATAGGTGAGATAATACTTGACTTTTGCAGTCTGTGCTCAGTTTATTTGGAGGTGACATGTGTCTGTCTGAGTCTGGCTGGCATCTTATTCGGAAATGTTAGAACTACTCACGTTTTCGAGCCCAGCGACACCTTGATTGGCCGTTCATTGATGCTTCTTAACCTTTCACACTTACAACTTTCTCTTAAACGGGTGTCAAGTTAGAATGCACTCTCTATTGGGGCCTATGCTGAGGCTGTCCCCTTATACCCTAGGGGGGTTGGAGTAAGCACCAGTTGTAGATGTTATGAAGTAGTTAAAAATGGCATTAACATTGTTTAGTATGGAACGTTTGATATCGCCAGTGACAGTGTAGGAGACTTTGCAGCCTGACACCCCTGTAAGAGAAAGTTTCTCATGTGAAAGGTTAAGACGCATCAATGAACAGCCAATCATGGTGTTGCTAGGTCTGAAAACATGAGTTGTACCTAAACATCTTGAAAAGAAAACCCTTATGACTGTATTCAGACATGTGTCAAACACAGTGTTTTTCATTGGTTTTTTAAACTTTCTGTAGGGAAGAGCAACTAACTTAACAGTCTGCGTGTAGTACTGGTGTGAAATGGAACTTTATCTGATGTAAGAATTGACGTATTTCATTATTTTCGAGCATTTAAAAGTCGGTTTAGACACTTTGCCACAGAGAGAAATAAAACATAACGATAAAATTATATAACATCACAGTGAAGCCAAAATTTTTTAAAATGTGTTGTTTTTCCTCCCACCCTAAATAATCCTACCCACCATGTCTACACACTATGCAGTTGCAGCCAGTATCAAAGCTGCTATACAAGCTTACTGAGCACTCTCTGAAGACTTCGTGTGCAGCCATAAACCTGTGAAAGCCAGAAAAACTGCTTTTATCAAGATGAGAGAGTTAGGGTACATTTTTGCTCATAACCACCCAGTATCTGTCATATATAGATCACAAGGCTGGGTGCCAGGAAATGTCCTGAAAAGTAAAGGTCACAATGATATTGGCTGCATCATCCAGCAAGTGCCAGAACCTGCCAGCCAAAGCCTGCTGTGCTTATGGCTTGAATAGGGAGGGACCTCTACCTTTAATATAAAGTGAGAGCTTCCATAATGTAGCGGTTCCAAAGATAGTGGGTTCAGATCTGCATGAAGCTGGATTATTTTATTCATACATGACCTTGGCTGCCAGGTCATACCAACCTTACATGGGTACCAGAAAAAGTCCTGGGAAATAAAGGCAGTTGGCAGGATGTTGACCACATCTCCCATCGAGGGTTGATTAGTAGATAAAATATTTGTTTAGCCTCATGTGCCAGATACGCCACTGGCATGTGAAGGGACCATAATAGAAGGTAATAATAATTGTGTAAAAATAACAATTGTTTAGATTTTTTTTAAAAATGGGTTTGTGTTTTTTATTACAGGAAAAACTGAGCTGGCCAAGCAAGTATCACATTACCTGCATAAAGATAAGAAAGAGGTATGAACCTTTGTTGGTGCCATTTGAGTCATGTTTCTTTCACCCTTTACAAACATGCAAACACAAGTCAAGCATATTGCTTTGTTTTCTTGGAGTTTTTTACAAGGCTTAGAAGGAAATTTTATTTATCTACACATTCTCTAGAACTTAGATTTTTTTTTTTTTAATATCCAGAAACCATGAGTTGTTAACCCTTTGGCTCAGTACTATGGATATCGCAACCATTCGGCCTGGATTCCATGATAGATATCGTAAATCTGGGAGAAATGTGGTTTTTCTGCCTACCCCCAGGCTTGAACCCGGACCACAAGGAGTTCGTCACCCGGTCGCCGCAAAGTTAGGTTTAACCAACTACACTAGATATAATGGATTATGTTATTCTTGACTCCTCCATATTTGTTCTTGGCTGATTACTGAGGCACGTATGAAGTGAGGGATGGTCAAAGCAAATTTGTATAAGTGAAACAAGTACAGAAAAGGCACAGGAGTCACATAATAGTCTTACTAAGGAAAACTGAGGCATGCTTCTAGTGCTCCACTTCGGTTAAATCAAACTGTGAGATATCTTTGTTGTGTGCTAAATTCACTTTGCTGTGTAAAGAGTTAATGAAGCCAGGGCTTTGTGAAGCACACACAGACTTTCATACTGTGTTGATGGGTTGTGAAGTAAACATTTTGGGATCCTGGAAGAGAGTGAAGTGTGAGCCACTTGAGAGTTGTGGAAGACATGTTGCTTGAAATTCGTGACTGGCTTGCAGGCAAGTCACCAAGTTCCATCAGGGATATTGTGGAATCCGTGTGGACCGACAGCACGGGTGGGTTGTCAACCCTGGGTTTTGTCCAGAGAGTGATATCCATGCGGAATTGGCCACAGGTGGGGAAAATCCTGTGGTAGTTTGAGTTAAGTCAGTTGCTTTCGGTCAGTTTAAGTGTATGGACGTGTGGGCGAATTTTTCAAGTCACATGGACTTGGTGTGTGACAGTGAGATGACTGCTCCATTGGAGGACAGAGCATGAGTGGGTTAGACTGATATGCCAGGATGTCAAGTTTTTACTTGAATGCAGACAACAAGTAATATTTTAGGCTGAGTAGAACTGGGGCTCTGGTAACACATGGATGGAAATATTTGTAGTAAATTATTTTTTGATTAGTATCTGTATTCAAAGTATATGCTTCTTTCTGGTATGTTTTTTTTGCAGGCTTTTATTCGTATCGACATGTCTGAGTATCAAGAGAAGCATGAGGTAAGCATCTTTTATCAGTGAGTGAGTTTGACTTGAAGCCTCATACTTGACCTCATATATCTACACATCATATTGTCAGCACTGACACTTGAGGAATAGGAGTAGACTGTTGAACTAGTTCCAATTCTACATTTTCTGTCAGAGAAAGGGAATGTTTAAATTATATAACTGATTAGCTTTTTAGGAATGGATTTACAAGAAGATCATTAATTTACAGTTTACGTGTTGTATTTATGTCATGGAATCTCAGAAAATTTTAAGAATTTTATCAGGGCTGCTGTAGATAGAATAAAAAAAGATTAGTTATGGCAAGTATGGTGAGAATTGCATTCTGTTTAGATATGTATCCTGCCACAAAACATAAAAACATATTAATGTGTACAAGTGAGACAGAGCTGACATGTAAAGGTAAGACAGTCCGGTTAAGCTGATAAGTAAGGGTAAGGCAGTCCGGTTAAGCTGATAAGTAAGTGTAAAGCAGTCCGGTTAAGCTGATAAGTGTAAAGCAGTCCGGTTAAGCTGATAAGTGTAAAGCAGTCCGGTTAGCTTTGAAGTTATGTTTAAAAAAATATTCTTGCAATGGTTTGCTGATGCAGCTTTTACGTATGGACTGTAGTCTACACCTTGGCTGTCTCCACTGCTGCAATAATTACTTGGTGCAGCAATGTGAGCTGTGTATTTTGTTTGGATTTCCTTTCTTTTGTGCTTGCAGTGATTAGATTGTAAAATTCAGAAAATGGCAGGTAGCCAATTTACATTTGGGCTGGCAAAATGCCTTATGCAATAAATTTATGTTTGTACGGTCAGTCTATCAAGACTGGCTTCTTACTTCTATCAACAAATTGCGATTTTGGTGGTGCCTGTTGGTTATGGCGTTTCTAACGTCTCTAACCTTACGCAGTTGCTGCATGTACATGCTTCTGGATATTTCTGAGACTAATTGTTTGTCCACCATTTTTGTTAGATGGGACATTGAGGAGATTTGCATAGGATCTTTCACTGACACCGGAACAGAGAAATTAGGAGGTGACCCAATAGTTGTGAAGTTAAAACCTAAACCACTACTTATATAGCTCTCGGCAACCACTATTGAGAGCATCACACAAAACATGAACTTGATGGCTGCTGTCTCCTGGGATCTCATGAGATAATTACATTTGTGAACTGAACATTGCTGTCCAAAACACAAAACCTGTGACCTTTAGCCTGACCACTTTTCCACACCGGATAGTAATATAACTGGTACAGTTGTACCTTCTGTTGCAAGTATTCATTGTAATATAACTGGTACAGTTGTACCTTCTGTTGCAAGTATTTATTGTAATATAACAACAGTTATATTTGACTAAGAATTCAGTCTAGTATATTACTTACTTACTTAGTCTACCCTCTTCTAACTTGAGGTTTGCCAGAGAGATGGCATGACTTCCCTATCAGCAGTTTTTTTTTGTCTGGCTTTGTTCCATTCCAGTCCTCTGCCATGGGATAATATATAACTAGCATAATTGTACTTTCTAAGACTTCCCTGTAATGTAACAGATGTAGCTATAGCTAGTATAGTTTAACTTTCAGTCTTCGTATTCCGTAATAACAGTTAAACTAATTAAATGGTTGTTCTTGTATGCAACTCATTAAATATTATTCAAACTTTTTTTTTTTCAAATCTCTCTCTCTCTCTCTCTCTCTCTCTCTCTCTCTCTCTCTCTCTCTCTCTCTCTCTCTCTCTCTCTCTCTCTCTCTCTCTCTCTCTCTCTCTCTCTCTTTCTCTCTCTTTTTCTCTCTCTCTCTCCTCTATCTCTACCTCTCTCTTGTATGCAAATTATTAAATATTATTCAAACTTTTTGTTGTTTCAAATCAAAATCTTTCTCTCTCTCTCTCTCTCTCTCTCTCTCTCTCTCTCTCTCTCTCTTTACTCTCTCTCTCTCTCTCTTACTCTCTCTTACACCTCCCTCTTAAATCCCAATGGAGTCAAACTTTCAGCCAGTACCCGTCAGGTTATCCTGTTCATTGCCATCACATGCAGCTCACCCCACGTCTGTCCTGTCTTTTTTACTTTATCCTCTAATTCTGTTTTAGGTGTCCCTGAACTCTTTCACTATGAAACAGATTCTTCTTCTTCTTTAGCATTTCGAGCCCTTGAGGTTCATTGCTGTAGATATCGCCTGCCTCCATTCATCTCTCTGGTTGGCAAACGGATGTTACCTAAACATTTTCTGTCTACAAATTGTTTACTTTAGAGTACGAATCTTTCAACCTGATGCAGTCAAAGTATTACAAATATATGATTGTTGGAGTTGAGGTAACAATTATACTAAAATGAATTAACATAAGCATGGGACAGAGGAATTATGACGTGTATACCACCTATAAAGTAAACATTTGATGAGTTGAATGGTACTCAAAGAAAGATTTTGTGCAGTACTTTATTTATTAACTCTATCCTGCCTGAATTTTTAAATTGTCCCTTATGATGGACACTTTATAACAAGTTTCTCTTATTTGTAATAAAACATTGGCTTACAATATTCCTACATGAATACTTGAGAAGTCTTAATATACCGTTGTAAGACAAAATTAGACTCCATATACTGAAATCATAGCGCCAGGTCTTTGTCAGATATGACTGAGCAACGGTATAACAGTTGCCAGTACCACCTGTCTTCTGTTAACGCCGAATGTTGGGCAGCGTATACTAACCCAACATCCCATATTGTGTTGTGCCAGCGGCTTCGGACGGAGGAGTGCATTGGGGAGGATACTAGCCTTATCCTAGGAAGAGGAAATGCAACCTGAAAACTTTGTGTTATGGCAGGGCAGACCAGGCCCATCGCCTTGGCTGGCAGCTGGTCTAGGAGGGAAGCTCTGACACGCCGGACAGATAGAGCACTGCTCTTCTGATCCGGCAGCTTCTGCAACCTGCCTTGTTCCAAACGTACTGGTTTTACCTTTCCTTTGGAGTAAACAAGGCAGGTCGAGGGAGGGATCATTGTGCATGGGCAACATATGGTCTCTCCAATACTGCCCAGGATTTATGCTATAGAGAGGAGGAACTTCATCCCTGGCCTTAATCGGTCTTGACAAGCGGGATATGAATGATACAGGTATTGAGGCGGACTCGTGGGAACAAAATGCAATGGACCGTGTTGTGTGGAAAGGGCATATCAGGAAGGGAATGAGACTGAAAGAATAGATGATTGCAGAAAGGATGAGAGCTGAGCGTCTTAAAAGAAATGGGTTAAACACAAATGTTGACAACAATGGTCCTGAAATCCCATGCTATCATTGTGGAAGACTTTTCTTGACACGGGCAGGTCTTGCTAGTCACACTCGCCATCGCCATGGGCTGTGAGTCTCATGCCTCCTCATAGCGCAATATAACACTATCGTCTGGAAAGACCAAAAGGTGATGAAATGAAATGATGACTGAATCACTAATGTGGATGTTGATTATTTGGTCTGCTCTGACTGTTGTCTGTATTGTTACCAGGTTGCCAAATTCATTGGATCGCCTCCTGGATATGTAGGACATGATGAAGGTGGCCAGCTGACAAAAGCTTTGACCAAGTGTCCTAATGCTGTGGTTTTATTTGATGAAGTGGACAAGGCTCACCCTGATGTGCTGACTATTATGTTACAACTGTTCGATGAGGTCAGATGTTTTGAAAATGCATGCATTTTTTAAGTAAAATATAATTAGTCTTAAGCCAGAGTCATATTGATTATGATGCATAGTTTGTTTTTAAACTTGAAAATTGTCTGCCATGTGCATTTGACATTTACTATTTCATAAAAGACAGCATCATCTTCTTTTCATGCTTCCTGCCATTGGTTTTCAGATGAGAAGGCCACCAGCCTCTGTGAAGACTGGTGCTGTATCCTTCACTCAACCTTACAACTCGGTTTCCACAGGAATGTGTACTGCTCAGACCTAGCATCTGTAGCTCTGGAGTTGTGAAGGCAGTTTCACAATTCTGTGAAATTCTGGAGTTAAAATTTCCAAGAAAAACTGCAGAACAGCTAATAAGTACTAAGTTTCATTTTACAGTCCTATGCAAAAATGAATAAAATGGGTAAAAACTGAATGGTTTCTGTTCTATTTTTAGTTGTGAAAAATACCTGGCAAAACTTACAACTGATCATATTATGAAGATATGTCTTATTCATTTCATTTTCATTGATGGAATATGTAGGCTAAGTATAAATGGGAGTACATTGTTGAAATTAAAAGAGACAGAAGAATTAACTTAAGTCCATATCACCAGGGGATTGTGCACTCAATTTTCAGTCAGCTGTTGATTTTTGTCTTCTTCAGGGACGCTTGACTGATGGCAAGGGCAAAACTGTAGAATGCAAAGATGCTATCTTTATCATGACTTCCAATTTGGCAAGTGAAGAAATTGCAGAGCATGCCTTGCAGCTGAGACAAGAAGCAAGCAGAATGACAAAAATGAGAGGAGCAGATAGCTTAGGTTTGAGTTTTCTAACTTTGCTAAGTTTGAGTTTTCTAACTTTCTACAACGAAATGTGAATTTAAGCTTGTTGGATTCTCTTTTATTTTTTATTATTATTATTTTTTTTTTAATATAAAATGAGTACATGTAATTTTACAAGGATATCAGAACAGATTGCCAGTGTTTGGGTAGGTTTTAAAATTTCTAAAGTAGACAAGCTTGCCAGTATTTAGAGTTTTTAAACTTGCCAAAGTAAAAAAATATTAGAATTGTGTGTCCTCTGCACCATTCCACATTAGATCCATGTCATATTATGAGTACAGCTGATGTCTGATTACTATTAAGTTTTTTGTGTTGTCATTGATCATTTGATTTGTCCACAGCCTCTTTATTTGTTGCCAATCATTTCCAGTACAGTATTTCTTCATGACATGATGTCATTCATCTTTCCCTCTGCAAATGTTTTGTTGTCATTTTAATTACCACTATACTCCTTCATGTGATATTATCTTCCTCTTGTCCCCATCATATGAAAAATATCAAAAAATAAATTGGATTCTGATTTAACATCGTAATCTAGAAATAGACTATGTGACATATAATAGCAAAATAGACTGCCAGCAAAATAGAATGAATGAGTGATGTAAAAAAAACCAGTTCTCTATGCTGGTTCTTTCAAGAAATGTTCATTATTATTTTTACTTCCCAAAGTTTTTCTTTTGTTAAAATAAAACATATTATAATGAGCACTTATTCACTAATCTGTTTATGATTCATTTCCAAATTCTCTTAATGAACTGCTTAGAACTCACTTCCATTGACAATATTAAATTTGTAATATATGAAATGTGAAAGCAGCTAAATTGACCAAGTAACATTAAAGTGGCCACATTCAGGAAGAAAAATGCTGTATTAGTTAGGAACAGAGACAGAAGCTTGTTGAAGTTTACAGACATGGTAGAACTGTATGTACATGTTGGCGTTTGTATGGGAATTTGTACAGATAGCACAATATACTAACACCTTATATTTCTAGCAGTTAAATATTTTTGCCAATATTTTAATCCCAGAATTTATCTTGTTTCAGAGGACTTGGAGCAGACAGAAAAAGTAACAATTTCAAAAACATTTAAAGACCAGGTTGTCCGACCTATATTAAAGGTAACAGTTTTTATAACTGTTGGTGAAATATGACTGAGAGTTGATCTAGAAATAGAAAATTGTTTTGTATCAGTCGTAATACCTGTACTAGATTCTGCATCAGACCTAACTGTTGATCAAAAACAGTGCTATAGTCAGCTTCTAGTCCAGGTTGAACTGAGAGAGTTTGTCTGTAGCTAAAAGCTTTTACTCTCTTCTCTGGTGAGATTAAGTTTCAGTAAATTTATTATTCTTTAAAACACTGATGTTTGTTTGTTGATTTCTGATGGACAGCTGAGTATTTCAGGTTGTGTTCTTTCTAGTTTTAAAGCTAGTTTATTCAGTATTGCATTGTCAAATGTTTTAACATGTTGATAATTTGTCACCCTTCAGGACCAGTGTATGTGACCCTGTAGCTCAGGTTAATATATGTCAAGCTGAATCAAAAGATTTAATGAACAATTTCCTGACTTTGATAAAGTGTCAGTGTTTATGTAACTGTATTGGACTTGCTTTTACTTCCAGCGCAAATTTCGTCGTGATGAGTTCTTGGGCAGAATCAATGAAATTGTTTATTTCCTGCCATTTTCCCCGTCAGAGCTCACCAAGCTTGTCACAAAAGAACTTCAGTTTTGGGCTAAGAGGGTGAGCTCAGTTTTGTAGTTCACAATTAATAAATATAATTTTTAGCATAAACATTCATCTTTCCATACTTTTTGAATAAATAAAGATTAAAAGTCAAGAAGATCAACTTCATTGCTCTGGGTTTTATCCAGTATTTTTTAGCCTTTGTGCAGAATGGCTAATAATCAACTGAGAGCATTGCACAGAGCACAAACTTCATTGCCCCAGGAACAGTCCTCAGGGATTTTCGTAAAAATAGCACTTACAAGCAAAATGTGGTCTGTGAAATGGATGCATGATGCTTAAAGTACAAGACAAATGGCTTGAATTACATAAATACCATGAAGATGGAGGTGGATTGGACACATGCTCAGAATGAAGAAAGAGAGACAGGCAATTCAATGGAGACCACAAGAACAGCGAGGAAGAGGCAGGCTCAGAGGTACCTGTAGGCCACGCAAAGGACAAAACTGGAGATAGAGAGGATGGCTCAGGATCGAACTGAGTGATGACAGTTTGCCTCTGCCTAATATGCCTCTCAGCATGATGAGGATTGATTGATTGATTGATTGATCAGTGTAAAAAAAAAGGTAAAGTCGGGAGATGTGAACCAGCGTCATTGCACACGGTTATAAACCATAAGAATACAAAAGGCAAGAGGAGCTTTCATAGCACTAGGGAATCTGTGGAGGTCAAAAGAAATTAAAAGAAATACTAAACTTTAAGTTTTTAATTCCAACGTCAAAGAAGTACTTTTGTATCGGGCGGAAACATGGAGAACAACTAAGGCAATTACTAATAAACTACAAACATTCATTAACTGGTGCCTGCGCAGAATAGAGGGAATTTATGGTATGATAGGATAACTAATGTAGAGCTTTGGGAGAGAACTAAGCAAGCTCCAGTGGACCAAGAGGTGAAGAAAAGACGCTGGCGTTGGATAGGACACACAATGAGAAAACTGGAAAACAATATAACTTGAATGTCTTTGCATTGGAACCCACAGGGGAATAGGAATAAAGGTAGGTCCAAAAACACATGGAGAAGGTAGCGAGAACTATATGTTGTAATTGTAACAGACTCAGAAAGCATGCTGAAAAAGGTGAAGACAGGATTGCTTCAAGTAGAGTGGCAATCTTCACTTGCAAGGTCACAGGTAGTGAGCATACTTTGGATCTTTTCTCCAGGCCATGCCGGCGTGGTGGGTAATGAACAGGCAGACAGATGGGCTGGATCTGCAACACTGTGTGGTGAATTGATACATGACAAGGCAAATGTGTAACAAGTAACGAAGTCAGAAGAAAAACTAGATTATTATGGGCTGGAGAGAATGATGCACCTGGGTGTGACCATAGAGTTTGCCCGGCATACTACTCTCAGAGGAAAGGCAAGATGGACATACCACCAGACTACGACTGGCACCATTAGTATTGGAACTCTGCACTGGCTGCTGAGGATGGGGATGGAGCGCATATGGGAATGCCCCCCGTGCTGTGATGTCAATTCTTAACTCAGCTCAACTCATCACATGCTAAAAAAAAAAGGCCACTTGGTCCACAGCCAGCTTTCCCGACTCATGAACATTCATGCCCAGGGTGTTCTTCATATCCTTTAACCACCAATGTGCTGGTCAACCCCTACCTTTTCCTTCAGGTGCCATACCCTCCATTGCTATTCTGTCTGAACCATTATGGCATTTAATATTTGCAGGAAGCTATACTGTTTATGAGGTAGTCTCACTCGCTTTTCAGACTGTGATGAAAGTCAGTATTTTTCATGTTCTTGGTCAACAACTGTAAAGGAGATAGACTTGCAGAATCTATCCTAGACTGATAACAATAATGAATTGACAGTCTATGACAGTGTAAACAGAAAAAACTCTAACAAGAACTAAAACAGCCATTTGACCATGTAGTGTACTGGGACCAATATTGGATGCCCAGATTAGTGGCTCTGCTGCTATGTTTGATTTCAGAGATGACTTCCTCATCTCACAGAATCCTTTAAGTGCAGAACCCGACCAGTCATCAGTATGACTTCTTCCTTTATCCGATTGCTTATGCCATAAAGCATTGCAGATAGGATATAGATGGTGTTTCCTATCTGTTGCTAGTTGCGTAGATTGTGTTAACGTCATACTGTATTTCTGTGGTGTCTTTTACTTCAAAAGGTCTTAATATGACTTATATTGTAGCTTATGCTCTATTGGAAGATGAGAGACATTTGACATTGCCACACACATATACATAATAGTGATCAGTGATCAACTTGCACATTCATCATGGCATTCCTGTTACACTAAGATATGGCTCAATCACAGAAATTGAAGAAGACAGTTATGTATTAAAATATTAGTGTCATAACATGGTAATAACAAAATCTTGCTTCATTTAATCTGGTTGCAGGCAAAAAGCAAACATGACATTGAACTGATGTGGGATCATAAAGTTGTAGATGTGTTGGCTGAAGGGTTTGATACCCACTATGGAGCCCGTTCTATTAAATATGAGGTATGATTCTTGTGTGCGTTTATTTTTGAAATAATGGAATCCTTTCTATCAAATACGTGGTAAATTCTGTTGATATTGTTACAAAAGACAAAATTTAACAAATAAAGTACGCAGAGAACCTGTATAAAAATAAAAAATGGAAACTCTACAGAACTGACCTTGCTGTGTCATGTCTCAAGATGAGTCAGTCGACACTGATACTCTGATGCAGTCAGTATTCCATATTTACATAATCATGGAGTGTGTGCAAGATCTGATCATGTGGAATAGTTCTTCTTCTTCTGTATTCTGAGCCCTTGAGGTACCGTGCTGCAGATATCACACAAGAACAGTAGCAAGGATGATTTGAATTACTACCAGCTATGATAGCCTGAAAATATTGTATTTGTTGGACTGTGACATAAATATTGACAATGTTTGTTTAATTTTGTATTTCATGGCATGGGTCTGCTGCACCAACTAGTAAGGCCAGCACACCTATCATTGATTCTGTTCAGAGACTGCTTTTCTTTGTGTGAGTTGTCAGCTGATATGGGTGATAATTTCTGCCACCCTTTCATGAGGATAACCATGTCTACTATCACAGCTGCATGTCGTTGTATGGCTTAGGAGTTGTGAACATAGTTTCACAGTTCTGAGATAACAAGGTTCGAAGCCAGCTGCATGTGACCTAGTAGCTATAATTTTGACAAGTATAAGCATCGTACCGTTCAGAACCAGTGGCAGTTTGCGGAACATAAAATTGCTTAGTGTTCTGGCGACCTCTCTGGCAAACCTCCACACCACAAGGTAGAAGAGGATAGACTAAGTAAGTAAGTAAAGTTTCTTAGTAAACACACACAGCAGACAGTAAATGCTGAGGTTAGTTTGTAAATAACTACAAACACAACTATTTTTGTGTGAATGTGTGAAGACAGCCACTTTGGTTTACACTGATGCACTGTTGATCTAAACATTCACATTCTATTTGTGCTGCAGGTAGAGAGGAGAGTGGTCACCCAGCTAGCAATGGCTCATGAGAGGCAGCTCATCAACAAAGGGAGCAAGATCAAGATCACAGTCTCCAACTGTGACGATCTGCTGCTGAGTCCAGGACAGTCTGGAACATGCGACGAAGAGGGAGCAACAATCAAGTTACAGGTGTTAGAGTCGGGCACTGATGTGTACAAAGATTTAGATTTCAGCACTGTAGACAACCCTTTCTCCCTTCCCTCCGAGTGATAGTGGATGATGCAGCATTGGATGTTTCATGTCAGTTGTCAGGGCAAGTGTTCTAGAGTCAGTGTACACTGTCTAGCTGATCATTTTGATATCAATGTATATTTCTTATGGTATAGACTGCAGTGGGATCAAGTGTGTAATGTCTGCAGCCTCATTGGCTGTTTTGTTTATATTGTATTAGGTACAAAGGTTAACTCTAAAGAGTCAGCTGTATTGAGTTTAAGCTCAGCTGTCAACTTTTCAGGACATCACAAACCAGCCCCTACCAACTATTGATGCTTGTATGGTTTGACTGGGCAATTTGACATTGAGTAGTTTGCCATTATTTCTGAAATGCATGATGCTAATACCTTTGATAAAGTCAGTGCAAAGAAGAAAGCTACAAAACTGCCTGTCAAAAACTTCAGACCCAGTTATGTCAGCATTGTGAAAATACATTCATAACCCTTAGGCCTCTGATGCCCCAGATATATGGTACATACTCCAGAGAGTTTGATACAGAGAAGTGCTTGAGACAACTCGAGTTTCAACTGGCTTGAGTTCAAGATCATTTTTATTTCTTAGAATTTGCAGTCTGTAATGTTTTCTGTCTCTCTTGGGTGTACTGTAGTTTTCTACTGGGTTTGATTATCTGTACCGTGATATGCACATTGTGATATCATTGTTAGTAGCTGTATGTGATAACAGATTAGAGATAAACTGTCATGTGTTGTCTTACCTCAACTCAACCAGATGTGTTCACAAATAAAAACAGGTATCTTCTTTGCTAATTGTTTGGGGAAAAAGTAAACGGAAGAGATAAATAAATCTGTATGTTTTATTTTGATTCATGTTTTGTTTTTTTGCAGTTATTCTTTATGTGTGTGTGTGCATGCATATGTTGTATGCAAAATGGGGCCGACAGGAATACACCCTCAGGTATGAAGATAGTGATAGAAGCTGCCGCAGCAACTTTGATGTAGCTGTCAACTGCATTACTGGGTCAGTCACAGTGTTTATCATTCTACACTGCCTGAAGTTCAAAATAGAAAATTACCTTATCTTTGTATGGCCTTGTATGGTTAAAGTGTTCAAGTAGGAATATGGGGTAATCTCAGATTTGTTTTATATGGCTTGACAAACTATTAGTCACACACCCTAATGTACACATTTCTTCTTCATAAAAAAAAAAAATACAAACAGTCTGTATGTAAAAGAGCAGCTTATCGGGTTCATCAGCTACACACAGAAACCAAAGACAAATATGACTTGATTGATACTATCCTACAACTGAAGCTCTGAAATTGTTTTAGACAGATGTTTTTAATTCTGATACTGATAATGAAAATTTAGATTTTTGCAAAAGTGATTCGGACAGTGAATTTTCACCTGTGAAGCTGAGCGATCAGCTGTTGGAAATCTAGCGATTCTGATAAGTTTACCTAGACAATGTCCCATTGCAACCATATTTATGGTGTATGAGAAGGAAAGTGCTATAAACAAAGAGACAGTACTATACTATCGCTAAGCTACATTAAAATAATTGCAGCTACAGTCTGTATATAACTACAAAGTAAATACAGTGGAACCTCGCTTAATGAGCATAATTCGTTCCAGAATCATACTCGTTATGCGAAACAATTTTTCTCATATAAATTAATGTAAAATACGATAATGTGTTCCATGTCGAAAAAACTACTCACAATATGCTATGTATAACGTTTATTCAAAGAAAATTCTATACATGTTGTTAAGGAGAATGAATCATCTGCATCTTCAAACGCGGAATGAATCCAACTGGAATGAGAATTCGGTTTGCAAAAAAACAAAGCAAAAAGGTCGAAATAGTTATGACACATAGATACTTATTTTTTACTAGAAAGATAAATAGAGACATTTGTTTTTGCCGACGCTTCAAAATTGGAAATAAATGCGACAAAGCATTATCATTAAATAAATTTGCAGCGTGCATAGCCACTTCCTTATTATGGTGATGCTTCTCAATGTAAGATGCAACAGTTTCCCATGCTTTCAACATTTCTCCTATTTTGCCAGAAGATTGTTGCTTTTCTGTTACCTCCTCCTCCTCTGACAGACTTTCCTCCTAAACTTCTTGCTGTGAAACATAATGCAACTCCATAAGCTCTTCGGTGGTCAGCTCTTCCGCAAGCTCTTCGATATCACTGTTACCCACCTCCAATCCCATGATAGTGGCCAAAGACACAATCTCGTTGACTAAAGGTTCCACAGGTACTGTCTTGAACCCCTCAAAGTCCCATTCGACGCTGTCCGGCCAAAGCTTCTTCCAACCAAAAGTTAGGGTTTTTCTTGGTAACCCCTTCCCCCGCCTTATAGATCATCTTGAGGCAGGCAACGATGTGGAAGTGATTTTTCCAAAACTCTTTGAGAGTGAGGTTGGTCCCTTTAGTCATCTGTAAACAATACTCGAAAAGTGCTTTGGTGTAGAGCTTCTTAAAGTTGGAAATAACTTGCTGGTCCGTGGGCTGGAGTAACGGAGTGGTGTTGTGAGGCAGAAACTGGATCTTGATGAACTTAAATTATTGAGGGAGGTCATCTTGTAGGCCTGGAGGATTTATGTACATATATCCAATATAAAACAAATTTGAGAAAATGTGTGATCACAAGCGACACTACAGTACTACTGGAACAAGTGCTAAACGCAGACTGATGTAACATGCGCACACTCCGGGACTTTCCCTCTCCTCGCCACTTGTTATGCGAAACGTTGCTCGTTAAGCGAGTCATTCTGTTACAATTTGTTTTGCTCGTTATGTGAATTGCTCGTTATGAGAGGTGCTCATTAAGAGAGGTTCTACTGTAGTGTGTACGGAATCGCCCATTTTTCTGACATTTTCTCTCAAAGAACTAAGAGCCCCTGAGTGCTAAACTAACCCAGAAACTTATGTTTGGAATTTGTTAGAAAACTTTAAAGTTTTTTTTTTCATAAATTTGGATATTCACTACTCTTGTTAAGTGAAGAATTTGATTGTAAAATGATGTTGTTGTGAAATTAACACCTGCTGAATTTTTCTTTCCTTTTAACTATAAACAAATTAAACATGCACTTATCATTAGATTCAAAATGTGCATTCATTTCTCTTTTTAAAAAATCTAATTTTATAGGGATTAGAAGTATATTACATTCTCTTTTTGCCTTTCTTGTACACCACCCTCTCTGTCATTTTTGTAAAGGGAAATTATTTTGGGCTAAATTTGTCAAAATTCATGGGCCTGAAAAAGTTAATGAGACCATCTATTCTTGCTTGATAAAGATGGCTTGCGTTTTTGTTAATATAAGCATATTTATAGAGTCACTGGTTATGCACGCATGTGTGAGCTCTAGGTAAATGCACTTGATACACTCATGGTCCTCTCCTTCAAAGAACATGTTATTACAAAAGCACGCAAAGGGCTGTCAGCAGTTAGGGTCATGGCCACCGTTAACACTGAGCATAGACTGATTCTGTTCCAGGGACTTGTACTTTCTCCCATCGAATATTGTGACCATGATCGCAGTTACCACAAAAACCGTTCATAATCAACAATTTGTCAATATTAACCCTAGTCAAACAACACCGTTAATCAAAGTGCCACCTGAACAGTCAGTCAAGACGTTTGTAATGTCACAATCACACTGAGCTAGGAATGCAGAGACTGGCAAGCAGGTGCCACAGAGGTGGAAATTTAGCAATTAATTCAAGACAGTGCTCGCTCAGAAGATTTGATCGTTTACACAGACGGTTCAGTGTCAAGAGGAAAAAGAAGTGCTTAGGGTTTCATAGCAAAAGTTATTGGTCGACGTATGGTGCAGGAGAGCCTAGCATTTGATACCACAACACCCAGCTTGAGAATGGAGGTGGAGCCGGTCACTGCAGCTTTCCACTGGTTAGAGAACGACACACACATACACACACACACACACACACATCGTGATTGTAACTGACTCAGAAAGCAGGCTGATGAAGATCAGGATAGGATATCTATCAGGATAGATAGTTTCGTCACCCAGCTTCTGAGTTGAGTGCATGGTGTGACACTGTGAGCTACGAGTGTTTTTCGTTGGCACAGGAGCGGAGCAAAAATGGGGTGACCCGTTTGCTATGATGCTGAAACTAGGATTACCAGATTACCAGATTACCAGATCAGGATAGACGTGCTTCATGCAGAGTGGCATGCCTTGCTGCTGAGGACATGGGTGAGGAGTATTGTCTGGATTTTTTTATGTGTGTTGGGAAATTAACAGGCGGACAGACTGGCTGGCTCTGCACAACTTGGTGGAATACCGAATCATGATAGGGCAGACGGGGTTAGTACCTTGTGGGAGAGCGTATACAGTTCGGAGGAACAGATGGATCACCACAGTCTGGTGAGATTGATGCAGGCGGGAGTGACGAGAGGTTCTGGCAGATGCTCGCTCGGGGCTCAGAGAAAAGGCGAGACGGACGTTTAATCAGAATGCTACTGGCACCATTAGTATCGAAACTCTTCTCTGGCTGCTGAAAATGGGGACAGAGAACTTATGGGAATGCCCCAAGTGCTGTGATGTCGGTTCTTAAAACAAATCAACTCATCCATACTCAGACTGAAAGATTTGAGAAGGTGCAAAACAAAGCAATGGGCATTATTCCGGGGTGCATTGGGGACACCTCTTGTTTAGCAGAGAGGTACCTTCATGACTTCCCTACCATAAACTACAGGATCAAGATCTGGAGGGCTCGTGCATACCTCAAGATAAGCACCCTTTGCACCACATGCTTGAAGAAAAAGGGCAATAGGCTTAAAAGGGGCAAATCATGGCTGGGTAGGGCAGAGGATGACATCATGCAGGTTTGCAGCCTTACAGACATCCATCCAGGTGAGGAATGGATACCAGCCTCTAAAGCACCCCAATTTTGCGTTTACCACTGACGCCCATGCACCTCACTTGCAGTTTGTTTCCTCCAGAATTGCAGTACTCGGGATTAACACATGAAGAATGAAAATCTTAAAATGTACTAATCCCGACGAGGCCTGTTCAATTGTAATTTTATAATGAAGCCCCCGACAGTTATGAAATATGAAATCCGGACCAGGCAGTGATAATTCTGACTTGCTTTGCCAAGAATTACTGATTTTTTTCTCATCATCTATGTTATAAGGCATAGACAGCTATTTTAAATGTTATCCGGAAAAAAAGGAGTTATATGGCATAAAATCACCGTATGCACATCCCATTTTAAGTCAGTTTTACGGAGTTGTTGCACTGCATGAAATGACTCTGTGTGTGCTGAATAGAAGTGGATTAGAATCTAATGGAGAAGATATTTCTTGAAACACGCAACACATAAAGGCTGTCACTTGAAAGATGCAGTGTTTGTAGTCATTGACGTGACCAATAAAGTCAGCTTAATCCTTATTATGTATGCTGGACTGGATATTCTCAAATAGATCAATATCTACAATCATAACTTAGTTTTATAGCCAATTCAGCAACTCTGCGTTGCCTGCCGAAGTGGGGATGGAGCGCTTGTGGGAATGCCTCAAGTGCTGTGATGTTGGTTCTTGAGTCAAATCAATATCCCGTTCACAATTATTCCTGCTTTCTGTTTCGGGGAAGAGAGAGGCTGCTTATCATACATCTTATAGAAACAAGCCGTATTCAATGTTTAATTAAAGATCCGAGCACTCATTTCTGTAAGTGCCCCGGTCCCATCTTCAGCAGTAAGCGTAGAGTTTAAATTCCGATGGCACGAGTTACAGATTGTCATCTCGCCTTGCCCTTGAGTGTTGAGCGTCGGCCAGATCACCAGGCCACACCTCGCAGTACCATTCTCCTCATACTGTTATGATCTATTTGTGCCTCCGCACTTTCTCACTTGATCTCAAAGGACCTTTAAAACATCTAGCTTACCATGCATCAGTTCTTCTGGAGCCCTAATATAACCTGATGGCTGAACATGGTTTCCTTGCACTTGTACCCGGCGGATTCTCATCCAAATGGTGACACTTTGTGTCCCCGGGTGTTCGTTACTTGTGCGGTCCTAGTGGAGTTGAATGTCATTTATACTCACTCTGCCTGTCAACACAGAGCAATCTGAACAGATAATCACCTCACCGAGTCGGTATTTTATTAAATAATTTGACGAATTTAGGATTCTGCAGCGACCGTTGGCCAGTGCGTGCACTCATGGCTTAATGTTATCAGAACCTTACACATGTTTGATCGCTGCTCGAACACTGATCCACTCCTCCCTTCACCTTTCAAACACGTCTTATTGTTTCTTCAGCTTGCGTTATCCCATACTTTCCTCTTTTCTGTCTGTCACCCTTAGCTCTACCCGGCGCTTCATGTAAGAGGTGATTCTTGTCTGTGTGACTACTGCTCTTGAGATATGACTTTGCTTGCAGCACTTTGAACCTATCTGTAATAGTCGGCAAATATATATGGCATACCTATAACAGGGTATCTCTTGTACATCCCCGAATTACCCTCATGGCTTTATTCTGCATTCGTTCAAGTTTCATCAGCTGACTGTTTGATACGGTAAGCATTCTAAGCCCACAATAAATCACCGAGAGGATCACATGCTGTAACACTGTGAACAACATTCTTTGTTCTATGGCCTATGCTGCCATAATCTTGAGAGCATTGAGTTCTTTTTACTGTTTTACCCCAACTGCCTCCACATGATCCCTGAAAGACAGGCTTCTATCGAAAGTAGTACCCAGGTGCCCCAGTTTGCTTTCTATCTTGGTGTTTCTATTATTATATGTGCGGCTCAGGAAATCAACGTTTACAATTCGATTGTCCGGAGAGCACCATAAAATAGCAGCCTTTTCAGGTTGATGACAGCACCCATTGCGTCACACCAGTTAGTCACTTTGTCTACAGTTGCCTGTCGTTCTTGGACTGATTGCTGCCTTTCGCCCCCACGCCTATATGCAAGGACTTCATCTGCAAATGCCATATATCCTTTCAATCCCTGGTACTTCAAGTTTTGCAATATTGCATGTATACACACTGACGATCACTGGTGAAATTGCAGAACCCTGTGGTAGTCTCGGAGCGGTACTGTATGGTTCTGAGATGCATGTACCCAGGCGGAGGGCGACTATATGTGGATGCAGGACAACTGCTATATAGTTTACCAGCCCTCGACGTCCCCTCGCCCCCTTTCTTCGTGAGCATGATATCACAGTATCATATCTGACTCTGTCATATCAACTGCTGCCACTTCTGTCTCCTGTCGATTCTGGAACTTCTTATAAACAAGACAAGCAAAATTGGCTGCAGTTGAACATGTATCTTTTTCTGGCTGGTAACTACCCAAACCCAAGAGAGAAGTCGAAGTGGGAAGTCTCCAAAAAGGTATAGTGTGTTCTCAGCCCCGCCTGTGGATTGTCATGGGTGGGTCAAGAAAAGCCGGGAAGAGATTAAAACAAGAACACCAGAGTCTAAAACAGTTTGCAAGACGAAGCACAAACTAGTGGTAAAAAAAAAAAAAAACCTGCTGGCAACTGAAGCATAAAGTGAAATGTTAAAGTGCTATATATAATATGTACATGTATACGCACGTGAAGCATGGACTATAAACAGACAAGGTGAGAAGCATCTAGTGGCAGTAATAATGTGGTGTCTGAGAGAAAGGCAAGGAATATCATTGACGGACAGACAAATGAACTAGACAGTCCTTATTGGCACTGATCATAATCATCATTATCACCTATTTCCACTTGGACCATTAACTGGAGTGGTGGAGAACAAGATGCGATCTTTTGCTTGATGGATGGAAACGTCTGCTGCCATTCTGTGTCGATGTGGACAGTTTTTAATGTCATCAATCCACTTTCTCCAAGAGCGACCTCTTGATTACACACCAGATCCGTTGATGTGTAATACCAGTGTTGATAGCTGTTGTTGCTGCAGTCTAACACAGTTACCACGCCATTTGATCTTCTAAAGAAACTAAAAAAAAAAAAAAACTCATTAGGGGCAGACTTAGACAGTTTAGTTTAAAAAAATATTTTCTAGGGGATATGTTGGGGGAGGAAAACTTGGATACTTAGTGACGGCTGGCCAACTTGATTGAAACAGATCAACGGGCAGAAATAAATATCTAGCTTGGCCTTACATAGTGAGCGGCCTTGGTGTAGCGGCTAGATGCTTGCATGCGGATCCGAGGGTCGTGGGCTCGAATCCCAGGAACCGAACTTTTGTCAAAATATGACCCTGGCTCCCAGTCTTCAATGGGTACCAAGTAAAGTACTGAGAAGTAAAGACGACAGGTGTGATAGTGACCACATCACCAAATGAGTGTCGACTGGTCTGATAATAATATAGGTCTAGCCCTATATGTCCACTACACATAAAGGCGTGGAAAAGGGTCCCTTATTGGGCCATGCATGTTAGACAAAAATACCGGCCCGTGAAACTGGTGTGCGTGTGAATTGACGATCATGAAAGCCAACTCGTCGACACATCACGTGATAATGCTAATAGAAGGAACACTTGCAGAGATGTGACAAAGGAAAAACAATGTTATATGTGAGAGGACAACTTCTAAGCATGGACTGGAAGAAGCTTGACCGATCGATCGGGTTGTCCCCTTTGGGTTGATTCATAAACGTTTAATACTCTAAGATTAAAGAATCTAAATCTGGATGGCAGACCAAAAGGGCAGATCCCATATACCCAGTTCGGCCTCCAAAGAGAAGTAATTAGCCTCCCCCCCCCCCCTTTCCAACGGCTACATAGGTCGGTGTAACCTGCAGTCCAGTGCGGGTAAGGACATCTGCTTCACAGCTGATCTTAGATCAGATCTAGCACATAATGA
This sequence comes from Candidula unifasciata, assembly GCA_905116865.2. Taxonomy (NCBI): domain Eukaryota; kingdom Metazoa; phylum Mollusca; class Gastropoda; order Stylommatophora; family Geomitridae; genus Candidula; species Candidula unifasciata. Next base: position 106,271 of record CAJHNH020008168.1, on the reverse strand, counting down.
CGTGAGAGCTCTCCTAAGTTAGAGGAAAGAATTAAAGCAAAAACTCTCCAGTGCACACTGAATGCACGAAACAAACATTCACTCAACAATAGCTCGGTTGTGGCGTGTGTTTGAGGTAGGTTCTAGTCTAGTCTCATTGGCTGTTAATTTTTCGATTAATAAGTTGGATATAACATCACCGCCAGCAGATTTCTATAATGATCCAGCAAACATTTTAATTAACGACATCGGGGCATATGATGATGCCATGTGCTATGGCATATCCAGCAACATGTGAACTTCATAAAAAAGCAGTAGCTATAAAAGACAAGTTGGCCCTCCTTGCACCTTTGGACGGTAGCTGGACGGCAGTAGGTCGGCGTAGTGGGAGTTCTCTCCCTTGGCCGCATTGCAAACAACGAGCGGAAAAGTCACGAATCAAATGACATACTTACCTATCATCATACGGGTGCGTGTAAGGTTGCGTACGGTTGCGTGTAGGGTTGCGTAGTCATCATACGGTTGCGTGAATGGTTGCGTAGTCATCATACGGTTGCGTCTAGGGTTACTTATCATCATACTGTTGCGTGTAGGGCTGCGTAGGGTGTCTATCATGATATGGTTGCGTGTAGGGCTGCGTAGGGTGTCTATCATGATACAGTTGCGTGTAGGGTTGCGTAGGGTGTGGTTTAGGGATAGGGTTAGGGGTTAGGGTTAGGGGTAGGGTTAGATGTGAAAATGGTGACGTAGACCTTCCAAATACTGGGCGACAATCTGATGCTTGTGGGAGTGGCGCCACTGGAAGTGTGCCAAATATGACGGCAATAGCGTGCGGCTGATGCCCAATCGGTGGCGAATTGTCCGTATCAGTAGCATCCACCGTCCGTTTGCATGTGTATGTGACTGTGCGCGATTATAGGGAACTACGGCGTCAAAATTGTCACATCTAACGCTAAACCTAACCCTACCCCTAACCCCTACCCCTAACCCTAACCCTACCCCTAACGCTACCCCTAACCCTAACCGCCATCCTAACGCTACCCCTAATCCTAACCCTAAACCTAATCCTACCGCTAACCCTAACCTTACCCCTAACCCTACCCCTAACCACGCAAATTTATCGGTCATTAAAGCATACAGATCGGCAAAACACCCCAAAAAAAAACAACAACCCCAGATGTCCCCGCAGCGTCAAAAGAAAAACCTAGATCTGGGGGACACAACCAAGCATTGGCAGCCCTGATGTCGACCTCACTGTCTTGTTTGATTCGTGACTTTTCCGCGCCTTGTTTGCAATGCGGCCAAGGGAGAGAACTCCCACTACGCCGTCCAGCTAGCGTCTAAAGGTGCAAGGAGAGCCGACAAGTTATTATAAGTAGTACTACTAGTCTAGTACTACTAGTTAGTAGCAGCTAGTACTAGTAGTGAAAGGGGATACACCAAGAGAATGATACTATTCGTGGAGCTCAGTCTGTAATCAGTCTTGAAATTAAACATTCAGACGAGATCTGTAAACGAATGTGCAAGCAAAACTCAAGTTCTGGGACAAGACTAGAGTCCAGAAGTGGATGAGCAGCTAGAACTAAAACTTGTGGTAAAACGCAAAGAAGAACATCGCATAATTTCTTAGAGAGTAATTTGAGCTTTAGTTGTTCATCATATTGAAAACACACTGCAATATGAGTATTGAATATGCGCGCGCTTTCACACACCCACCCACCCACACACTTTCTGTTACTGTTTCTGTCACAGACACGGTCTAATTGAGATAATCATATCTTTCAGAATCACTCAAGGCTGTGTCACACACCATCCTAAAAAGTGATACACCTTATTTATTATCACATTATAAATACAGTGCAGTAATGGCAGCTTACATACAGTGTACAGTTCATTCCTATATGCAAATGCAAATATTAAAATCAAATATGCTATCCTCCGAATAACGGTCCTAAATTGCATACTTCCGGGGACTATAACGCCACTGCCAAATTGTGAACTCGCGGCACCGCCGAGAATATCCCCAACGCCGCTCATGCGGCGTGGATTAGGGCTAAACTAGATGGCTAGTACTCACGAGCAAATAAAATGAAGGAAGCTGCAGGAGATGCAGTAGCTGCTGCTCGAGAGTCCCAGCCATCTAGTTTAGCTCCAATCCACGCCGCGTGAGCGGCGTTGGGGATACTCTCGGCGGTGCCGGACTTTCACAATTTGGCGGTGGCGTTATAGTCCCCGTAAGTGCGCAATTTAAGACGATGGAAGTGTGCAATTGACACGTGACTGAGGCCCTGTTAGGGTAAGTTTTCTGCCTCGATAATTTAGGACCTTTATTCGGAGAATAGTCATAAAATATATATAAATAAATATAACATCAGTACATGACATATTTATGAGGGGGGTGGGGGTGTCTAGGTTACAGCTTCTTTACAAATTTAGAGTGATGAATATCAAATCAGAATCTGTAAATATTTGATTAAGGTGAGTAGTCTAAGACAAAGACAGACTTGTCTACACACACACAAAACTTGCTTTTATGTCACAGGCTTATGATAAACAAAATCATAATTGAGGGAAAACTCAAAGTGGAAAAAAAGTTGGTGAATAAATATGGTAATTATTCGGAAAAAATGGTATACCTATTTTATGTACGCACACACACATATATGTAAAAGAATGATAATGATACTTCTGAATGGCCTGTTGAATATGAATTCCTTTGGTTTAGCTCAGTCCATTGGCATTCAGGCTGGAGAACAAACACAAAGACATTGGGCACTCAGAAGCTGAATACAAATAATAATGGCTGAGTTATGCATAATTTTATAATCATAATTATAATTATGTGAAATTTATTAAAAGACATTGTCCTTATTGACAAAAGTTACAGATGAATTTATGCAAATTAAAAAAATTTCTTCCTAGTTTACTAAAAGCTAACAAAAAAAAAAAAAAGGTGGGGGGGGGGAGGGGGGGGGGGGGGGGTGGGGTGTGAATGCTGTCTAAAGGAAGATGAAAGACAATAAAGGATAAAATAAATCTACTTCTTGAACCTATGTCTACCCCAAGCCTATAGGAGCTCCAACAAAGAATGTTGTGGTGAGTGGAAACCAAAACCAACATCCAGACAGCTTTAGTAACAAAAAAAAACAAAGAAAATGTTCATTAGACGCTGGCTAAGACCTATTATATCCTATCTTTGACAGGATATATTCTGTATAAAGTCTAATTAGCACTGACAGTAAAACCAGACACACTAACAAAATAATAACAATGGAAATAAGTACAGACTTTATTTATTCAGTCAATTGTTGCAGGCAAATGTGACACCGACTATCGACATAAGGTAATATATAATGACGTAAATGAACAATAAGAATACTTTTTGACCAATAGTCACAAATGGGTCCTTAGCAAAGAACAGAGTTATTGCGTAACATCTAACTATACGCATATAACTACATAGGTAGCACCTAGGCAAACTCCAGTTCATTTTCTTAATCAGAATGCACATGGAAAACTTGATCTAACACAGTCTACCTACTGAACCTACCACCACAACATTGAATTATCGAGCCAATCCATCTCTCAACTCTGAACCCATGCTTCATTAAGAACCTGTGCGGTTCTGCAACCAAAAGTCAGGACTACATGTTTTTCATCTCACCACTGCCGACTCACTAACCAAAGAACAAAAAGCGTAGAGAGAGAGTTTTCCTGCAGTACCATGTCTTTTATAACCTTCACGAACCACTATGGCTCCCTGGCCACTTCTGGAGAGTTCTGATCTGCAAAACTTGTCAGTTTGAGTTCGCAAGTGCAGCCAAACCAAAATTGTTAAGAGGCTAAACCTATCCCACACCAGCCTGTCACACTAGCAACAGACTTGTTCTCTCCCAAGCAGTACACTGTTTGTGATTTGCTGTTCTTCATGTTAGTTAGCTGTTGGGGGGATTTTCTTAGCTATTTGGAGAATTTTCCTCACTGCACCAAGAAACATTCAGTCTGTAAGTTCTCTGATCTTCTCATGTATCCCTCAGTGTGTACCAATCAACCAAACCCACTAAAGAAATCTGTCAACACCAACATTTGCATGATACTTCAATACTTATCTACCAATGAATAAGTTATCCAGCTGGTTATATTTTTGTAAATACATTTTTCAGTCTTCATCAATGGCGCCCAAGAAAAAAGACAAAGGAAAGCTGGCAGACTGGATGCAGTGCTCTCTCTGTGAGAAACTTGTTAGTTCTCAAGATGCCGAAGCTCACTCTGCGTCATGTGATACTGATCATGGAAGCATTCAGGGAAGAGTTTTTCATGGGAAGGTCGTTCGTACAGAGGGATATCTCAACGAAGGTTAGTTGATAATCTCTGTATTATCATGCATGTATTCATTGCCTCTGTAATTTTACGTCTGGCCCATATCCATGTTCTTGATGATTAACATAACAGATTCACATATGTTGATTTAGTTATTGTGTGATTGTGCTTTTGCAAAGCTGACCTAACTTTTGTGTATTTTCAAATGTACTTTGTATTCTCACACCTGTATCACAGTTATCTCTGTTCAGTTTGTGTCATACTTATTGCTGGCTATAGTTCTTTAGTGCCACTTGTCCCTTTTCATGCCAGAGGCACACCAAGCATATGATGCTAGTCATAATTTATGAAGTGTCACAGTGGGACACCTCCAAAAAAAGGTGTAATATGTTCCACGCCTCACCTCTAGTGTGTTGTGGGTGGGCTGTACATCGAATGAAGTACAATAGGACATTGGGAAACTTGAATTTAACCTTGAGATTGTGGCCCCGCCTGAGAAAAAAACATACTGACCTTGACAAAGCCTGGAATTTTGACTGCCGCAATGGGATCATCGGAAGACCTGCAATATTCAACGGTTGGGCTATTTTTGGCCATTTGGCTAGTTTCGGCCTCTTTCGGGCAGCGTTCTGCAATTTCACTAGTGCACTTCATTATGTATGCAATGTGTATACAAATATTGCAAAACTTGAAGTACCAGGGATTGAAAGGATATTGGCATTTGCAGATGAAGTTCTTGCATATAGACATGGGAGCGAAAGGCAGCAGTCAGCCCAAGAATGACAGGCAACTTTATACAAAGTGACTAACTGGTGTGAAGCAATAGATGCTGTCATCAACACTGAAAAGGCGACTGTTTTACGGTGCTCTCCTGACAATCCAGTTGTAAAAGTTGATGTTCCGAGCCACAAATTTAATAATAGAAACCTCAAGAAAGAAAACAAACTGGGATACCTAGGTTACTAGCATTACTAGATTGTCCTTTCTCAATAACCTACAAGTCGAAAGAAATAGATCCAAATTTAAAATGGACGGAGAAGATTTACAGACCGATGTATAATATAGGGACATCAGAGGAATTGCAAGCAGACAGCAAAGAATGGGAGAGCTTGATGAGAGTTAGTTGAGGTCATTTACTCCACTGGGAGATAAAAAGCAGAATAATGATAATTATAAGAAGAAGAAGTTGAGGCATGTCAAAAAATTTGAGTAGAGATAATCCCTTAGAAAGAGAGAAAGTGCAGAATTTGAGTCACTATACTGGTGTGTGGTCCGGGCCCCCCATATGGGGGGGGGGGGGGGGGGGGGGGTTAAGACGCACAGCCCTTTAACAAGCATCTTGTCAAAGAAGACTAATTAGGGGTAATTCTGAGACAGAGTGCATCAGCTGGGAACCGATGGTTTATTTCATATGTCAGATCTGTATAACTGATGTGCAGGCAAAACTCAAGGAAGTTTTGGAATAAGACTACAGTCCAGAAGGGAATGAATAACCAGATCTTTCCACTGAAGTTTACAGCCTTTAAACAAGAAGAAGAATCACTAGTTTTATAGTCATCTACGTTGAATATTTTTCATGTACCCTGTTTTGTTTTTCAGATGGCTCTGTTATTACCCAAAGCATTAGAGACAAGGACAGTGTAGTTTGGCTAGCTGTCTCAACAATGCAAGTGTGTGGCTTGTCAATTGGCCAACCCTGTATACTTAACAAACTCCTTGTGAAGAGAGCTTGGCCACTGAAAGTATTACCGTTATCTAAAGTTGCTTTAACTGATCAGTGCATCATGGAACTTGGAATGAAGGAAAATGATACAGTGACTGTAGAGAGGTTTTTCCCAAATGACAATGTGGCGCAGTCTGTGGTGCTTACAATTAGGTAAGGATAATCAACATACATAGAACCAGTTTTAGCATATGGCTGTGAATCATGGACAGTAAATAAACTGGTGAAACAAAATCTTTGATAGTCAGAGAAATGCAGAAGAATGCTTAAAATTTAGAGGACAGCGAAGATAATCTGAATGTTTTAAAAGACACTGAGATCTAAAGACAACTTAACGTGAACATTAGAAAACCCACTGCCTACCCAAATGCATGTCGTAAGAGTCAACTAACTAATTGGGAACTTCCTTCGAAGTTAGAGTGCATTTGCCTGAGAGGCAAGGAACCAGCAGTCTGCATACAAGTTAGATCTGTGAAACGGGTGCACACGCAACACTCAGGTTCTGGAACAGGACCGCAGTCCAGAAGTGGATAAACAACCAGAACTTTCCGCTAGAGTTTACAGCTGATGAATGCGAAGAAGAAGAACATTAGAGACAGTCATAATTTTTTTGTCCAAATGAGAAGAGAAAAACTACAAAATACTGGGATAACTAGAAAGAATTGTGGAAAGAGGGTCAGTGGAAGACAGTGAAAGAAGATTCTTGACAGCCTTGAGTCATGGCTAGGGAAGGTGTCAGCTTACATACGGATACATTTTGTTCGAGATTGCATGATGTGGAGAAGTATGATAGCCCAAACCACTTGGCATGGCACTCAAAAGTTCACACACATTAGTGACTCGATGAATATGCTTAAAAAAAATCCAAGCTGGATTTATTAGGCAAGAATGGATTGCAACACTAAGCACTTTACGAATAGCTGCCCTAACTTTCATCTTTGTGCCAGGTCATTTATGTGCTCAAAGGAACAATCATGTAAAATATCTTGCTGACACTGCAGTTGCTATGGCTGGCCCAGTACTGGACAGAAGTGATGTTATCAATGCCATGCGCTGCACTTAAAAGTACCGAGGAGCACGCTGACGGACATGACTCCATATCCCTGTCTAGACTGATGAACATGGGGGTGCAGCCTGAAGCTGCAAAAAATGAACATTTCACTAAAGGGACAAGACGTTTCATTAACCAGCACAGAACAGGCATCATCAGTTATTTTACATTTGTGGAGCTTTTGAGGAGGAGATCAGAGCTGCTATGGATCTGTCCGGAGTGCTGTTATGATAATTTTTTTTCTAATCACTTGGCATGGCACTTGATGATGATACTTCAGTATATCCTATACTGTTCATGCTGGATGTTACCTCTTATATTTTGAGGTCACGCCAGCTTTATAAAATGGGTATCTGATTGTTCTTTGGACAGTCAGTATGGCCACTGTCATGTCTGCCGTATTGTCACTGATGTGATATTCTTGCATTGGGTGATATATCTTTTATTGTAAATTGTGGCTTATACGTTGAATTTGCAAGCCTAAAAAATCTTTTAGAAACTAAGGTGTCGACTAATGTGGCGGGTATAAAACGTGTTAGATATGTATAGGCTTCACTGACAATTCTGATCTAGAAATCTTTAGTTTGGCTTGTATGATGCAGTTTATGGTACTTTATTGTACTGAGTATCAATTTTTATTGTCACAACTTCCTAGTATCGTCTGTGATTTGTTGAACTGTTTTCCATATTCTCAACAACTCTTTAGCAGTGTATTTGTGATTAATTGTGACTTGGATACGAACGTGACTGCAGACAAAAATAATCTCTTGTAAAACTTTTATAGCAACTGCAACATTCAGCATTTGAAATCAATTCCTCATAATCATCAATTAATGAAATTATTAAAATAATTGTTGCATGCCTTGAATTAGAAGCTTATTGAGGTGAGAAACTTTCTCTCTTCTCACTTACAGATCTTTATGCACACCTCACAATGATCTGTATCATCGGCAGTCTTATATATTTGAATAGTCCTGATCTCTGTTAGTATTTTTTTTTTAAAGTAACCAATACAACTAATGTTTTTGTTTTCGACAGCATTGCATCAAAGTTAATTGTAGCTTGTAGCATTTGCTCCTAAGTGATTGGCTTCTTAGTCTTCACCAGCAGATATTGAAAGCTTCAGTTGGACAACAAATTCAGCTTCATATATATATTTAAATATACAATTTAAATGGACGGAATGAAACTGTGAAAGAAGTCAGGCACTGTGATGGCTACAAATAGTAATGTCAGATGACCAGCAACAAACTCTTTACTCGGTTTAGTCAGCCCTTCATTTACCCCACAACCTGGCTTGTTTTTCTTCACCTCATTTTCTGTGGTTCCCTACAAGATATCCTTGGCTGACATTTTGTTGTTCTTCCTTCCGAGAGTACATTTCATAACAATATGAACAGGCGTAATAAAGGTGTAGGTCTGCCTGATCCTGTATCACAGCCAGACAGTTTTCTACCTTTAACACCCAGTTGCTGGCACTAGAACAGCACTCAGGAATACCAGTAACATACTTGTTAGGTATGGAGGAATGTTTAGTGGAGATAGGGTAAAAAGTGCTAGCTTTGGGGGAATGTTTAGTGGAGACATGAGTAAATGGTGCTGGCTTTGGGGGAATGTTTAGTGGAGACAGGGGTAAATAGTGCTGGCTTTGGGGGAATGTTTAGTGGAGACATGGGTAAATAGTGCTAGCTTTGGGGGAATGTTTAGTGGAAACATGGGTAAATGGTGCTAGCTTTGGGGGAATGTTTAGTGGAGACATGGGTAAATGGTGCTAGCTTTGGGGAGTGTTAAGTGGAAACATGGGTAAATGGTGCTAGCTTTGGGGGAATGTTTAGTGGAGACATGGTAAATGGTGCTAGCTTTAGGGGAATTTTTAGTGGAGACATGGGTAAATGGTGCTAGCTTTATGGGAATTTTTAGTGGAGACATGGGTAAATGGTGCTAGCTTCAGGGGAATTTTTAGTGGAGACATGGGTAAATGGTGCTAGCTTTAGGGGAATTTTCAGTGGAGACATGTGTAAATGGTGCTAGCTTTGGGGGAATGTTTAGTGGAGACATGGGTAAATGGTGCTAGCTTTAAGGGAGTGTTAAGTGGAAACATGGGTAAATGGTGCTAGCTTTGGGGGAATGTTTAGTGGAGACATGGGTAAATGGTGCTAGCTTTATGGGAATTTTTAGTGGAGACATGGGTAAATGGTGCTAGCTTTATGGGAATTTTTAGTGGAGACATGGGTAAATGGTGCTAGCTTTAGGGGAATTTTTAGTGGAGACATGTGTAAATGGTGCTAGCTTTGGAGGAATGTTTAGTGGAAACATGGGTAAATGGGAGATTGGGTTGAAATATCTATAATTGACATAATAAAATAGCAACTGATGAGCCAGCAAGTCCTAGGTTTACTAAACTGATAAACTGTGTTAACTGACAGGAACAAATCACCTGAGATACAGGCTGGTATAACCATTGACCTGTAATTGCATTCAGGATACATTATCTTCCATTACCTCCTGGTGCAAGTTTAGGTCTTTTAAGATCTGTCAGTTTTGTCCACTATAAACAGTAAAACTGAGGTTAACTAGCTGAATGATTGTGATCTGCTTTATGATTTCAGAGAACCCAATGATGTGTTTGAAAAGGCTGAGTTTCTTTCCTTCATGACATCATATTTAGGTAGCCTAGTGTTTGTGGTAAATACCACCAGTTTTCTTCAATTGTTAATTATTTTAGTAAGTTTTGTGTCTGGTTATTGTTTATTTTATTACACAAACCATCACCCACCTGGGACAGCAGGTTACGTCAAAATAGTACTATGTGTAACCTGTGGGGTACTCTAGTTATAACCATTTCTGTTTCAACAGGTTATCTTAGTTTATTACAGTTAGATTGACATCTGGACCACTGTGTCAAATCTTCAATTAAAAGTTCCAGGCTGGAAAAGTGGCCAATCATAGACACATAGTCAGTTGTTCATCCTTTATTTAAATTGATATATTTCTCAATATTTATCGAAGACAGACCTACTTTTGTATCTTCTTATTTAACCTGAATAAAGCCAGTTTTTACTTTGTTTCTAAACAGTAACTTTATACTCTTAAAACTCTCACATAAAACTATCCCTTTAGCAACACCCTCTACATCACATGAAAATATCCCTTTAACAACACCCTCTACATCACATGAAAATACCCTTTAACAACACCCTCTACGTCACATGAAAATATCCTTTAACAACACCCTCTACATCACATGAAAATATCCCTTTAACAACACCCTCTACATCACATGAAAATACCCTTTAACAACACTCTACATCACATGAAAATACCCTTTAACAACACCCTCTACATCACATGAAAATATCCCTTTAACAGCACCCTCTACATCACATGAAAATACCCTTTAACAACACTCTACATCACATGAAAATACCCTTTAACAACACCCTCTACATCACATGAAAATACCCTTTAACAACACCCTCTACATCACATGAAAATACCCTTTAACAACACCCTCTACATCACATGAAAATACCCTTTAACAACACCCTCTACATCACATGAAAATACCCTTTAACAACACCCTCTACATCACATGAAAATACCCTTTAACAACACTCTCTACATCACATGAAAATACCCTTTAACAGCACTCTCTACATCACATGAAAATACCCTTTAACAGCACCCTCTACATCACATGAAAATACCCTTTAACAACACCCTCTACATCACATGAAAATACCCTTTAACAACACCCTCTACATCACATGAAAAACCCTTTAACAACACCCTCTACATCAGATAAAAAAATCTATTTAGCAACACCCTCTTCTTCTTCTTCTTCTCTTCCACCTTGTACCTCATCGAAGTGTCGGGGGGAGATGTAATGTTCGTTGATGAGCTCTGTCAAGAGCACTATTAAGACTGATGTTCATTTCTGTAAGGCTGTTCTTAATGTCATCACTCCATATTTTCCGAGGTCTTCCACTCACTTTATACCAGTTGTAACGTTTTAGTGTGGCTCGCTGTGGCAGATAGTACCAGTATCTGTATCAGTAACAACACCCTCTACATCAGATAAAAAAATCTATTTAGCAACACCCTCTACATCACATAAAAATACCCTTTAACAACACACTCTACATCACATAAAAATATCTCTTTAGTAACATAACTATGTCACATAAAATATCTCTTAGTAACACCCTCTATGTCACATAAAACTATCCCTTTAGCAACACCACCATATCACATAGAAATATCCCTTTAGCAATACCCCCACATCAAATGAAAATATCCCTTTAGCAACACTCCCTATGTCACATGAAAATATCCCTTTAACTTCATCCTTTATGTATCATTTATTTGTTTGGCAGATGGCAGATACATCACAAAAGGAACACCATTGACAGTAAAGTACTTTGGGCAAGTCTGCTATTGCCATGTAAACAGTTTGATTTGTGACACAACATCACTACCCTGTGAGAGAACAGTCCCAGAACCTGCTTCATCTGTAGAACCACAGGCTTCAGAATACCTACAAACTGGAGGCAACCAGACTCCCCAGAGACGCACAGTTGCAGAACTAAGAGAGTCAACTCAAGGAGGTTCCTCTCCAATTGTTGATGGGAATGTACTGTCTACACCTACTCAAGATCCCTCTGTGATAGATCTTGATATTGCAAGTTTAACTATTAGTCCTACAACCTCCACACCAAAAATGTGCCCCAGAGACACTTTCCCAAACCTAATGACTCCCATCAGCACCAGAGGGCAGTCTGGCGATTCTAACACATTGTCCAGCCAGGTTTTTGCCAAAGTGTCTTCCAAGTTCACTACAGTTTCTTTGCAGTTAGCTGCAGAAATCAGGGGCAATGTTGATCAGAATAAGCCTCATGTCTCACTGGCTGATGTCGGGGGCATGAGATTACAGGTTGAAGAACTGAAAACAAGAATTCTCAGAGGTAATTAGTAAACCATGTTTTCTGAATGCTGAGCTTGCTTTAGAATTCTTGATTATTGATTTCCTGCTTTTCTCAATCATTAAAATTTTATGTCTAAAAATAAAATAATCTGATCATAAACCCCAAAAAATGGTAGTCATTACATGTGTTCCGATGAAATATTTCTTTAATTACTGTTAGCATAAACAAGGACAGCCAGTAGGGAATAAATAACATAATGGCAGTTACAAGTTATGAAAGTATCGTGCAATTTATTCCATTAATGCATTTATTATTTTTTTTTAAATTTTTTTTTTTGCATAATGTTGCAATGCAATTAGGTATCTGAGTGTCATTTCCTTTTTGTGTTTTGTTTCTCCTTGTTTGCTGATAAGGACTTGTCACCACAACATCCTCTGTTTGTTAATTTTTTTATGTTCTGTAAAGCTAACACTTGCTTCATGTCTTTCCAGTGGTTTTTCTGCCCTTGCAAGGGAAGTTTAGGGCAGGGAGAAGTTTATAAAGAAAAGTGAAATGACACCTGAATCAGGCATATGAGAAGTGAAGCTGATAGTAACAGTGATCTCACCCGTGTGGGTTCCGGGGCCCCATTGTGGGGAAAACAAGGATTTACCCACTGCCTTCTCAAAAGCATGTTGTAAGAGTCGACTAATTGGGGAGCTTCCTTTGAAGTAGGAGTGCATCTGCCGGAGAGGCAAGGAACCAACAGTCTGTATTCAAGAGAATGAGATCTGTAAAACTGATGCACACACAACACTCAGGTTCTGGAGCAGGACTGCAGTTCAGTAGTGGACGAGCAACCAGAACCTTCCGCCAGAGTTTACAGCTGGTGAACGCGAAGAAGAAGAAGTAACAGTGAAATTGTAGTCATGGCTGTTGTACAGTCAGGGAGTAACTTCTGGCTGGCTCACTGGTTGTTATGACAAAGATAATGCCAATGAGCAAATGCTTCGAGAATTCAGCCAAATAATAGAGGTTGCACAGAGATGAATTCTTATACTTGCTACACAATACCTGGCACACATTTCATAGCCATCACCTTAAGTGGTAAAAGTTATTTCTCTAACAACCAGACTTGAGACCTCACCTCAGGTTACATGTGTTTTTTAAAGTAATACTTCACATCAAAATAATCCTTTTTTTTTAAAAAAAAAAGTCCTTATTCTCATGTCTTTTATGTTTCTGAAAAGATTTAACTTGAACTTATGTGACAAATATGCATTAATAAAGTAGTGAAAGTGTCTTTGTTTGGACAATGATAATTGCTCATTCTGGCATGTCACATTTCATGTAAATATGCTTCTGTATTTTCTGTTTAGCTTTACAGCCAAAGTGCATAAATCGCTGCATACTTCTCCATGGACCACCTGGCACAGGGAAATCACTTCTTGTCAAAGCTCTGACCCTTGACCTGGACATGGCAACCACGTATATGACTGGTACAGATATCTGGAGCAAGTTAGTAGCTGCCTTTGACACAGTTTTTGATAGATTTAAGTGTGTCTTGAAGTGAAAGAGTGAAAGAAGGGATGGAGGATAAGTAAACAGAGCAGATATGAATTTAGCTTAACTTCTTTGTACTGGTGACGATTGAATAACTTTGTCTCTTTTGTGGGGCAAAACTGCTGTTCATAACATCAGCTAATTTGGTTGTTTGTGACCTTTTGGAGACAGCCTGTCCTACACATAGATATGCATTTATATTAAGGAAGTTAAATGTCAAATAGCTCAAGCAAAGATGGATTTTGAAAAATGAAGAATATTTTATGCAATCTTGCTTTGTCAATTAAGACGAAAAAAAGATAATTCTTAAAAGTTATATAAATCCTATATTGATGTACAGATGTAAATCATGGACAGTTAGTAAATTAGTGAAAACTTATTTGGAAGCTGCGGAGATGTAGTTTTATAGACGAATGATGAGAATACCCTGGACAGATAAAAAGAGAAACGATGATGTCTTGAAAGAAACTGACTGGCGAAGAGAACTGATTGCCCACGTCAGAAAGAGAGAATCTACATTCTTTGGCCATGTGTTGAGAAGGAGAAAACTGGACTACATTGTGACGGTAGGAAAGTTGTAGGAGAGGCAGAGGGAGACAAAGAGACAGATGCTGGACATTTTGACAGCATGGCATGGAAGATCGTCTGTGTCAGAGTTGATTGAAAGTACACAAGACAGGAGGTTGTGGATTGACATGACATCCAACACCACACAGCATGGACTTTGAGAAGAAGAAGAAGATTCTGTCTCTTGTGTTCATCTTATTGCCTTCTACTAATTTGTTTCTTCATGATTATATTGTCCAGATTGTTTGGGGAAGCTGAGTCAAATCTGTGCAAAGTGTTCAAGTCAGCACAGAATAAGTGAGTGGCAAAAGTAGCATTGACAATTGTTATAGACATTTATTTAGAGTTTTTGGAACAGAGATAGTTTTTCAAACTGCAGATGAAATAGCTTAGAGGTTAATACATGTGCCTATAGTGTGAGAAGACTGGGCTCAATAAAAAGCATATATTTTTGATTTTTCACAAAATGAAAGGCAGTATTCTTGTGAATAGGAAACCTGCTAGGTTTTTGATTCGTTGTCATAATTAATTTTTTAAAGAAGACCAGATGAAAAGAGTTACTGAAAGAAATACGAGAGAGCCCATTTGTATTTCAGTGGAATTAATTCAGTTTTTATGCTTCATTAAATGTTGATGTAACTTGAGTATTGCACATGTAGGGATACAGAAAAAGATGCCAGGCAATAAATTGTGCAGTTTGTGTCCGCAGTATTTAAATTCACTACAGGAGAACATTGTTTTGAAAGAAATATGAATCAAGGGAAATTCATGCTTTGGAAAAGATATTTAAAAGAAATTGCTAACTACTGCAACTCTTAAACACATACTGTTTATATTTCCCACTGTTGTCTCCTGTTTGCTTGTAAAATGTGTCCTTAGTTATTGTTCTATTCAACTTCTTAAAAAGTTAGTAAGGAAGCCATACACTTATTCCAAGCATACATGCTAATTCTCCAGACGGGATGCATAGCATGGGTGATGATTATATTCTTCATCTTGCAGTCTGGTAGTGTGCACGGTCTTTGGCAGGCTTCATCACAATAAACGTCACTGTTGATTCTTACAGTTTAACATCTTTGTTCAGTATACCCTCCCTACAAGCAGGGGAAGAGATGTCTAGGTGGGTATTCCCCAACCTGGCATCTCCTGTCTGCACAATGATGAATATCAGAATGATAAGACTGCCTTACAGAGACCTTAACTGTTTATTCACAGAGCCCCAAGTATAGTTGTCATTGATGACATTGATGTGATGTGCCCAAAACGTTCTCAGGTTCAGGCAGGGCAGCAGGAGCAGAGAATTGTGGGAACCCTTCTTACTCTCTTAGATAGCCTTGCATCAGTCGTGAGTTTTGTATCGTATTGTAAATTATTGGTGACTTGTTACAATATGCATAGAAAATTGTATCATTGCAATTTTCTTTCATCTCTGATTAAAGTTAAATTTTTTTTAGTGTCTGTTGTGCAGAATTGAAGCTTGTTATATGCATTGCTAAAACAACAGAACAAGACATCAGGGCTAAAGAAGATTACAGGAAGAACATTTTTTTAAAATTGTGCAAGGCAAGATAATAGAAGATATCTTGACATACTATGTGAATATGAACAGGCAGCTAAGAGTGGAAACAGGGAAATCATACAGAATACACTAAAACAGTTAACTAGGTTAAGGTGTGCTTTCAGATTACAGAGTCCTCCAGGTTCCAGAAAAAGAATTTTCTAGTTACATCATTTTATTTTCTCAATATGGGCCACTGACATTTCTTCACTTTTCTGATTCATTGAGGTTTAGTCCTCTTCATAATCCTTACAGTAGTGTTTCTGTCGTACTGTTTCATTATTTCTTATCTGTACAGGCATCCAGTAATGAATGTTTGTAATTTATTAGAAATTATTCTCCATGGTTCTGACCAAAGCAGCAAAACTCATTTGACCGTGAATAAATTTTAAAAGCACAGCCAATTAAAATTGATCTAATGTATAAAAAATATGATGTGAATAGTGAGACTTCTGTTGTGTCTGAGTAAATATCATTGCTCCACAGCAAAATCCACACCAAATTGTTGTTGTTATTGGCATCACCAACAACAGGGACAACATTGATCCAGCCTTGAGGCGGGCAGGCAGGTTTGGGTGTGAGGTTGAAGTAGGAGTTCCAACAGCCGCTCAAAGGAGAGAAGTGAGTCGTGTGTTTGGTTGTCATTATTAGCTGCTCATTTGTTTTGTGATGTTGCTTAAAATTCAGCCTTGTTGAGCTCAGGTAATAGAAACATTAGATTATAATCAGTCTATCAGAATGGAGGTCGACCCAGCCTTGAGTGGGTAACGGGTGCAGTCCCGGGAAAGTAAAGGCGGCCGGCGTGATGCTGACCACATCATCCATCTTGTGCCGACTGGTCTATAAAAATATAGGTCTAGCC
Source organism: Candidula unifasciata (assembly GCA_905116865.2). Classification (NCBI taxonomy): domain Eukaryota; kingdom Metazoa; phylum Mollusca; class Gastropoda; order Stylommatophora; family Geomitridae; genus Candidula; species Candidula unifasciata. The sequence goes on along the minus strand of CAJHNH020008168.1, from coordinate 89,744 downwards.
CTATATGCCCTATACGCCTAAAGGCGTGAAAAGGGTCCTTTACTTTAACTTTTACTATCAGAATGGGGAATCAGACAATAAAAAGCTTAAATATGAATGTGAAGAGTTAGATATTGGAAGGGTGAGAATATAATAAAATGGATAAACATGGTTCTAACTTATTTCCTTATAGTTTGTGCCATGTGTTAATGCTAGTCATGTCTGGTCACCTCCTTCTGACTCAAGCACTGCCAGTAATTTCTGAATCAGAATTCTCTGATGATAACTTGTGAAGGAAAGGAGCTGAGGAAGGGGAATGATTACTTCACCTCATTATGTCATCATCTAATCTATGTGAAGACTTGAGTCTGCAAGCATTCTGCAGCAGTGTCTGCCATGAGATGACTTGTAACTGTATTATATCATTTGTCGCCCATGACTCTTACTGGAAGCAGTTTGCTCAGATGTTTGAGTTATTTCTGAACAAAGTAACTCATTAATTGTCATTTCCAATAGCTCACATATTTGAGGCCTCGTTGAACATTGAAATACATAACTTGTATATTTCAATTGCTCATATATTTTAAGTCTTGTTGAACAAAGTACCCTATAACTTGTTTATTCCACTTGCTCAGATACTCGAGTTTTTGGTGAACAGTGAACTGCTTATCTTGTTTAATCCAGTTGCTGAGATTTTTTAGTTCTTGCTGAACAAAGTATCCCATAACTTGTTTTATCCAATTGCTTAGACACTGGGGGTCTTGCTGAACAAAGTACGCCATAGCTTTTTAATTTCAGTTGCTCAGATATGTGAGGTCTTGCTGAGTAAAGCACCCCATAATTTGTTTATTCCAATTGCTCAAATACTTCAGATTTTGCACAACAAAATACCATATGACACATTTATTCCAATTATCTGTTAACTTGAGGTGTTCCCAAACACTCAACCCCATAACTTGTTTATTTCAGTTGTTCAGATACTTGGGTTGTTGCGAGCAATGAAACTTGTTTATTCCAAGTGCTCAGATACTTGAGGTGTTGCTGAACAAAGTACTCTAAAACTTGTTTATTCCAATTGCTCAGATATTTGAGGTATTGCTGAACAAAGTACTCTATAACTTGTTTTTTCCAATTACTCAGATACTTAAGGTGTTGCTGAACAAAGTACTCTATAAGTTGTTTGTTTATTCCAGCTGCTTAGATACTTGAGGTGTTGCTGAACAGAGTACTCTATAACTTGTTTATTCCAGTTGCTCAGATACTAGAGGTGTTGCTGAACAAAGTACTCTATAACTGTATTCCAGTTGCTCAGATACTTGAGGTGTTGCTGAACAGAGTACTCTATAACTTGTTTATTCCAATTGCTCAGATACTAGAAGTGTTGCTGAACAAAGTACTCTATAACTTTATTCCAGTTGCTCAGATACTTGAGGTGTCGCTGAACAAAGTACTCTGTAACTTGTTTATTCCAATTGCTCATATACTTGAGGTGTTGCTGAACAGAGTACTCTATAATTTGTTTATTCAAGTTGCTTAGATACTTGAGGTGTTGCTGAACAAAGTACTCTATAACTTGTTTATTCCAATTGCTCAGATACTTTAGGTCTAGCTAAACAATGAACCACATAACATTTTATTACGATTGCTCAGATACTTGAGGTGTTGCTGAACAAAGTAGCCCATAACCTGACAGCCGAGGACATTGAGGCTGCAGCAAGAAATGCCCATGGCTATGTAGGGGCAGATTTGTGTGCACTCATAAACGAAGGTGAATAATATGCAAATTACTCGTGATATAATGGTTTATTTTTTCTTGTATCACATGGAGATACTGATGTGTCTCTTGTCTTCTTATAGTAGTTTTGTCTGTTCAAAGGTTTTTTTTTTTTGGGTCTCATCTGATGCCAGTTATTTCTGATGCAGATGATCTTAACATTTCATGATGCCAAACTGTACAACTTCTCTCTCTTTCTTTCTCTCTCTCTCTCTCTCTGTGTGAGTGTGTGCGGGTGTAAATTTGTGTGTCTATGTCCCCAAATGCCTTTCTTTCCCTCTAACTTTCCTGTTGTCATAACAAATTTCAGTTTTCCCCTTCTCATAATGTGCGCAGAGACTGGATTGTCCTGTTCTGATGTCTCTTTGCATATTCTGTAATATTATATCTAGGATTAACATTTCTTTCTGTTGTATATTTTATCTAAAAAGTTGTTCCTTTATCTTCCTCTTCTGTTACCCGGTTACAAATGTAAGTTCTGCTGTTCACCCTGCATGTAAACATCTTTGTTACTTACTTGCTTAATGCAGTCATCTGTAATCTTAGTTGTGTCTGCTGTTTAATCCTTGCTCTCAAGTTAGTTAAACTCTGCTAAGACTGCAGAATGGCTTGTTTGTGATAACTGTGAAAGGATTTAGGATGCAATTTTCTCAGTACTTCCGATTTAATCCCATATGGCTTGCTCTTGCTTTCCTGAGAGACTGGCTGCCTGTCCAGGTAATAATACAAAGTTCAAACTCTGTTGCTGCAGCCCCTTTCCACTGAGATCAGAGAAAATAAGTGCATTAATGAATCAAACCAAAGACCTTCAGACCATGAGGCAAACAGAATGACCACTTGGCCACATGCACTCATCTGTTTCATCCTTTACTACAACTTGACGTCTCTGCAATGCTCATAGACAGAAGATAAAGATTAGGAAGATCCTCATCAGAGAGCTGAACTTTTGCAGATGTGCTGCAATCACCACCCGAGCAAACGGGTGAAGCAGACAAAACAGCAAGACTGATTAACTCTACCAGACCGCTGGCCCGCTATTACAGGAATTTCCTAATCTGCCCCTAAACCGCTGTCCCTCAATGTCTGAAATATGCGTACTATGAGAAAACAATGCCTCACAAACTAAAGATAACTAGCCAATCGTTATCAGACCTCGTGGTTTGTCATTGAGAATTGCTGCCCACATGTGTCTGATTTTTCTTTGTGTTGTTTGACGGGGGAAAAAATTCTGAAAATTCACAATAAAACGAGCGAAAGTAAGAAAAGGGACATGTCCCTCAAACAGCAACATCTGGTGCCCCCTTTGTCAAACAATGGCGATCTTTCTGGGTAGAATTGCACACAAAGGTGGAATATTAGCGCTAGATGAAAGGTAAACCTATTTTCTACAATGTCTCCAAGTTTAAACTTATTCTAACCACTTTGTGAAACAATGGTGATCTTTCTGGGTAGAATTGCACACAAAGGTGGAATATTAGCGCTAGATGAAAGGTAAACCTATTTTCTACAATGTCTCTAAGTTTAAACTTATTCTAACCACTTTGGGAAACAATGGCGATCTTTCTGGGTAGAATTGCACACAAATGTGGAATATTAGCGCTAGATGAAAGGTAAACCTATTTTCTACAATGTCTCCAAGTTTAAACTTATTCTAACCACTTTGTGAAACAATTGCGATCTTTCTGGGTAGAATTGCACACAAAGGTGGAATATTGGCGCGAGGTGAAAGGTAAACCTATTTTCTACAATGTCTGCAAGTTTAAACTTATTCTAACCACTTGTTTGCATGTAACTAATATTTTTGAATATCATGTTGGTTTTTTTCGTGTTCATGCCCAGGAGCTCAGTTATAGGGGGCAGTTAGGCTCAGGGCCTCAGGTCTGGTAGGGTTAAAAATAAAGGATGGACAGAAAGGCGACTGCAGGTGATCCCCTCCCTGGCATAACACTCATTTCCTGTCTTCACTGTTCAAGAACATTTCGGGCCCGCATTAGCCTCACCAGTCATCTTTGTACTCATACTTGATGAAACAGAGTGGTCATCAACATCTTGATGGACAACACACACCCACTTAAAGGAGAAACTGCAATTTTTACTGTCTGCATTTTCTGATGCCTGTTATAAATTTGAACAAATCAGAAAAATGAAGACAGATTACGATGCAAGATACTAATGACAGATCTGCAGTCTTCATTGATGGTAAACTTCCTGTGTGGGTTCAAAGGCCCCATTTATTTGGAGTGGGGGGGGGGGGGGGGCAGACCCACTGCCCCCTTACAGCCATGTTGTAAAGATGACTGATTAGGGTTTGACTGAAATGTGCAGATATCATAGTCTAGCTGTAAAACCTTCTTATGGTGAAAACAGAAGGCAAAGGATTGATGGTGAAGAGCTGGAGACATTTGACCTACCTGGGATCCTCAGTAGATAAGAACCTATGCTGGGGTCCTCAGTAGATAAAAACCTATGCTGGGGTCAAGGAATCAGCATCAGGGTGGCAGCAGAATGCCATGGACCATGTTGCGCAGAGGGGAAGAATAGAAATAACAGAGAAAATGATTGCACATAGGTTCAGAACTAACTGAATGTCTGTGAAAAGGCATGTTACAAACTTGGCAGTGACGACACTGGTGGTGGAATCCTGTGCTCTCATTGTAGAAGACATAACACACATGGGTCTTGCTAGTGTCACTGGCAGTCTCCAGGGATTGATTCACATGCCTCCTTACAGCACTACCATTTGGAAGAGACAGAAAGATGCCAACTAATAACTTGAATGTCTTAGAAGACTTGAAGTGGCTTTGCTGGTGTATGTAAGGATGAAAGGAGAGATTTGCTTACCTCCAGGTAAACTCTGAAATTGAACAAGGGAGGAATACGGCTGGTAATAAATTATTGGCCTATTACCGCTGATGAAGATGAGAACAGGTATGCTTCGTGCAGAGTGGCATGCTTCGCTGCGGAGGACATGGGTGAGGGGTATTGTCTGGATTTTTTCACGGGGGATGCCCGAGTGTTGGGAAATGAACAGGTGGACAGACTGGCTGGCTCTGCATAACTCGGTGGAATACTGATACATGATAAGGCAGAAGTGGTTAGTGCCTTGTGGGAGAGCTTGTACAGTACTGGCTGCTGAAGATGGGGACAGAGCGCTTATGGGAATGCCCCAAGTGCTGTGATGTCTGTTATTGAATCAAATCCAATCAAATAAGGACATAGTGGTGTCACTGGTGTACCCAGACTTGTGTGTGTTGTTAAGTGTTAAGATTAATTGTAAAAAAAAATACATTTATTTAACTTAGTTATGTCTTATCATGCAGCACAACTGAAATTAAGTGTATTTAGCACTTATCCTCTAGTGCCAGTTGTTTTGGTTCTTCTGCAGCATACATGCACTCTCTTAGCAGTGAGGCAGCTTCAGTCCAATCTGAAACAGTAAAACTTGCCTTGAAGGACCTAGTGCATGCAGGGCTACGTGTGAAACCAAGTGCTTTGAGGGAGATACAGCTAGAAGTCCCTCAGGTTAGCCCACCGACATCAACATTTTCAGTTTTCCTAGCTTTTTTTTTTTGGAAATGTCTGTTCAGAAGCACAAGATATTTCCACAACTTCTTCTTCATGTCCTCTTTTACCACTTCAGATGTCAAGGGAGTTAGACTTAGGTTCTGCTTCTTGCTCTTCAGGCCTCTTTAACCATAGACACAGAATGCTGTTGCACAGTTTCTTTAATGTTATCTTTCCATCTTGTTCTTGTGCTCTTTATGTCCTCTTTTTTGTGCATGCCTTGTACATTTTTTCTGCTGTCTTTGTAAGTAATGTACAAATGGTTCTGTGACTACCTTTTCTTTTATTACCTCATTCTAAATATGATCTCTTCTGGTCACTCCTACAGCCTTTCTCAGACACCTAATTTCCATGGTTACTGTCTTTTTTGGTTTGTTGTGAGTGACCATGTTGGGCACTGGTAGCATAGGGTTGGAATATATATGCTTTGTATAAGATCTTTCTTTGTGTCCACAGCTAAATGTCTGTATTTTAATTTCAACTCTGATCTGGGTTTTTTTTTTTTTTTTTTTTGGTATTTTTTTAAAACGTATTCCTTTTTTTAATTTTTTGATTTTTGAATTAAGTTTAATTGATGCACTGAGTTCATATTTTTTATTGCTGATGTGTCACCATATTTGAAGACCAGGTATGAAACATTTTAATGTATAAATGACTTGTTCTGCTGCTGCAGTTGTGAGACCCTATCTCATGTATGTGGTCAGTGGTGTATGGAGTGTAGTGGTCAGTGGTGTATGGAGTGTAGTGGTCAGTGGTGTATGGAGTGTAGTGGTCAGTGGTGTATGGAGTGTAGTAGTCAAGTTCCTTGTTCATTGCCTGAACTTCAGAATATGAATGTCCTATTTCGTTGTTTCTTGAATGAGCTCATATGGTAAATAACTTGTATCCTGAAACTGTTTTCCCTATTAAAATCAGTGTAAATAATTTTAATTTGTTTCTGCCGGCAGCGGGAAGTGGGGTTACTTCCGACCACAGTACTACAGTCCATCATCAACTAGTGTCTTGTCGACTGGCTCATGTCCTCCTTCAGCAGTGTTAACGTGACCTAATCCATGTAAAAGCTATAGAAGCTGTTGGGTAATGCAGAGAGTTCTCATCTCTCTAACTCACATCCTTAATTTCACCTCGTATCCTGCAGCAATAAAGATTAGAAACCATGACCTCACAACCTAAAAAACTAGTATCCAGGAACATTAGGATGCTGGAGTTCCACTGTATATAGAAACAATAATGAGATCCATACAAGATGTGAAAGGAATATCAGTTGGTCTGATATACTTACATCATTTAATTGCTAGAGCTTAAATACGTTTAACAAGAAATGATAAATATAAAAGCAGCAGAAAGTCAAGACGAAGATCTCAGTTTGAACAGTGGAAAAACAGAAGTCAAGGTAATTTGTGAAGACTAAAATCTCATTCAGAACATAGCCTGAAAACTGCATGCCAGAAGCGCAGCAGTGTTAATATCCACTAAATGAAATGGAGGCATGATATCGTTTTGTAGATTGTACAGTTTGATCAGTGTTTTATACAGAATCAGATTGTACAGTTTGATCAGTGTTTTTATACAGAATCAGATTGTACAGTTTGATCAGTGTTTTTATACGGAATCAGATTGTACAGTTTGATCAGTGTTTTTATACGGAATCAGATTGTACAGTTTGATCAGTGTTTTTATACAGAATCAGATTGTACAGTTTGATCAGTGTTTTTATACGGAATCAGATTGTACAGTTTGATCAGTGTTTTATACAAAATCAGATTGCACATTATGATCAGTGTTTTATACAGACTCAGATTGTACAGTTTGATCAGTGTTTTATACAGAATCAGATTGTACAGTTTGATCAGTGTTTTAAACAGAATCAGATTGTACAGTTTGATCAGTGTTTTATACAAAATCAGATTGTACAGTTTGATCAGTGTTTTATACAGAATCAGATTGTACAGTTTGATCAGTGTTTTATACAGAATCAGATTGTACAGTTTGATCAGTGTTTTTATACAGAATCAGATTGTACAGTTTTATCAGTGTTTTTATACAGAATCAGATTGTACAGTATGATCAGTGTTTTTATACACAATCAGATTGTACAGTATGATCAGTGTTTTATACAGAATCAGATTGTACAGTATGATCAGTGTTTTTATACAGAATCAGATTGTACAGTATGATCAGTGTTATTACAGAATCAGATTGTACAGTATGATCAGTGTTTTATACAGAATCAGATTATACAGTTTGATCAGTGTTTTTATACAGAATCAGATTGTACAGTATGATCAGTGTTTTTATACAGAATCAGATTGTATAGTTTGATCAGTGTTTTATACAGAATCAGATTGTACAGTATGATCAGTGTTTTATACAGAATCAGATTGTACAGTATGATCAGTGTTTTTATACAGAATCAGATTGTACAGTATGATCAGTGTTTTATACAGAATCAGATTGTACAGTATGATCAGTGTTTTTATACAGAATCAGATTGTACAGTATGATCAGTGTTTTATACAGAATCAGATTGTACAGTATGATCAGTGTTTTTATACAGAATCAGATTGTACAGTTTGATCAGTGTTTTATACAGAATCAGATTGTACAGTGTTTTATACAGAATCAGATTGTACAGTTTGATCAGTGTTTTATACAGAATCTTGTGCACAACCTGTCAAACAGGTGAAGTGGACAGACATTGGTGGCATGTCAGAAGTGAAAATGAGGCTGCGTGAAGCAGTTGACTTGCCACAGACCAACCCTGAAGTGTTTGCTAGGCTAGGCATCCAGCCTCCTAAAGGTTTACTGATGTATGGACCTCCTGGCTGCTCCAAGACCATGGTGGCCCGAGCCTTGGCAACTGAGTGTAGTTTAAACTTTCTGGCTGTGAAGGTAGGTCTGCACTGTGTTTATTCTTACCTTTATTGTTCAGTGGAGCATAGATCTCAGCCAACTTATGCCAGCTTGTTTACTAGATATATGTGGCCCTAGGTGTACCCACTTGTAGAAAATGGGCAGGCATTGCTTTAGAGATCCTGGGTCGTTGTGTCCTCAAGGCAGATAGACTGGTCGGTTCTGCACTACTTGGTGGTGAATTGATATATGACAAGCTATACGTTGTGAGTGCCCTTTGGGAGCGAGTGAATAGTGCGAAGGTACAAATACATCATTACTGTCTGAAGAGAATAGTGCTGCTCGGAGTTACTAGCGGATCTGGCCGAGGAACAACGCTCACTGGAAAGCCGAGATGGATGTGCAATCAGTTACTGGTACCATCGGAATTAGAACTCTTTGCTTGCTTCTGAAGATGGGGATGGAGCGCTTATGGGAGTGTCCCGAGTACTGTGATGTTGATTCCTAATTCAACAAGCATATAGTGGATACCTGCGATTATGTCAGGAAAATACAGGCAGCTGGCCTAATTTGGATTGACTGTATTGTCTCTTGTGTGCCACTGGTAACTGTAGGTCTGCCACTCCTCCCTCAAGACATCCTTATTGATATGTAATTAGGCTTTAGTTGTCACTGTGTGGACAGCCAGGTCATTTAATTTGTTTTCCTTCAGTTCCTGGAAGTTCAGGAGGTAATCACACCTCTTTGATTGAAAAATGGGGTGGGAGGGAGAGGGGGTGGCTTTTCACCTCTTTCAATATTTCTGCTGTCTGTCATTGTAAGGAACCATCATCATCATCATGATTACTGTCATTGTAAGGAATACAGATTGAATTGGAAACAGGCATTAATAAATGGATTTTTACAGGCAGTTACTTCTGCCAGTGGTTGATTTTGTATGTCAGCTGTGAAAGCTTTGTTTATTTTCTTCATTTTACTTAATTGTTACTGTAGTATGCACATGACGAAATAGACTGATATATGCCAGGTGATAAATTGTGAAGTATTTTGTTTGCGTCTTCTTTGTTCAAATTTACCACAGGTAAAACATTGTTTTGATATTATAGAAATGTTCGAGCATAACAGTGAAAGTAAATCTGAGTTAGTTTATATTAGATTACAACTTTGAAGTTACAGTTGTTGTGTGTAGACAAGAATTAGTAATCGTTGTCTGTGACAGAATGAATTTGTATCATTTGTAACCTTTTTTAAAACACACATTTTACATTCATTAATATTAAACATATATTGACACTTCATGTACACTGATTTTTCAAGAACATTGACATTTGGCACACACTGATACTTTATGCTGAAATTTCACATAACAGGACTGTTCCCCCACCCCTTTAAAAAAAAGCCATAGTTAATGTGAAAGAGAATGGCTTGCACAACATTAATGTAACTTGGCAGCCCTAGACTGGCCTGTCCGGCATAAATGTGAGCTACGCTGACGTCGCACATCTGTCATTACGACTGTTAAATGTTGCTTAGTGAGCACATGCACTTTGTGCATTGAAAATGGCTGGAGGAGTAGTGCAAAGTTTTGCATTCAGCTTCAACATTCCTCCACTGAAACTTCGGATGATTCAGAAGGCTTTTAGGGACAATGCATTGACATATAAAATTGTGGCACAAATGCTTTAAAGATGGTTAAGAAACTTCGATTGCCATCCCGTTTCTGGAGCAAGAACACCAGAAAATGTTGAACTTGCACAAGCTGCAATCAACAAAGATTGGTAAATTACAGTGCAAGATTCCAAAATTCTGAGTCATCATCTGGCTTTGAAAAATGTCCTGGCTACCAGAGCAGAGGGAACTTTGTGCTAGTTGCTAATGATTAACTGGAAACTGCTAGCAAGGAGGCCATAACTGGATATGAATGATGTGTCTGCAGTCTAGAAACAAAGGCCCGGTCGTCTCAAAACCAGGTTAACTGTCTTCAAATTTGTATTTTAAAACGGTATTGTTTGCGAGTATGCTTTTACAGGCCAAACAGTTAATGAGGAAAACTACCTCAATGTTCCGTGTTGGTTGAGAGATGCAGCAAAATGAAAACAATCACAATTACATGCAACTGGTGATTAGCGTCTTTATCACAACATGCCTCCTAAAGCTCAGTTTTAGTACGCTGTGACTTTAGCTTTTCCTAGAACTGAATAAATGATTAACCAACCCGCTGACTACCAAACCCATTGACTCTTGCACTTTCCCAGATACCATAATAATATGTTTCTAGTGTATACTAAAAATGCCATAGCTTCAAAAATATTTAACATAAACTCACATTTTTTATTTTTGCACCACATTGAATGGAAAACAAATCTCAAGAACTAAGATTGCATAAACTTGTTTTACATCATCAACATGTGGTGCAAAAAAAAGGGGGCAACTAAAACTAAGCTTTTTTTTTTTCTGACAGCAGTATAGACTAACAAAACTGTGATACCTTCAGAACTACTTAACATGAACTCATCATATTTTTGCACCAAACTGGATGGAAAATAAAGTTCAAGAAGCTAAAAAAAAATTGTAATCTTGTTTTACGTCATTTTGCTATAGATCGGTGCAAAAAAAAAAAATGCAGCCAAAAATTCTTCTATTTGAAACCAATATAGACAATTTTTTTTCTCGGAAATAATCCTGATTTAAAGCTCTACCTAATTGTGCAATAAAATTCTTCAATTTATTTGCTTTTTGCCTTTTTGCACCAAAATTCTCTGACGCAGTATGCGACTGAATTGTCAGAAAGCCACAAACACAAAAAAGATCTTTTCCCAAACCACCCATCGTGGGATTTGCACCTCAGTAAACATCAAGGTTTGTAGTGTGAAATGATTGTCACTAAACTCTAAGCCACACAACCATAATGTACAGTGTACACCTAGTCGTCTAACAATACACTCTTGAAGCAAATACATGAAAGAGTACTCAAACTGAAGTAACATAAAATACTTACTTTTGAATGCCACTGCTAAGCGAAACATCCTTTCAGTTTCAAGAATGTTTTTAATGGTAGATTGTAAGAGTCATCAAAGTCACAGTCATCAGACTGTGCAGAAATATCTTCCCCTTCACTTTCTGATTTAAAAAAAACCCAAGAATATCACCGATGGCACCAGAAATATTCCCACAGAATGTTGCCACCATGCTGGCTCTGACGATCGGTAGCTGTGATTAAAACATCCACTTTTTGAACAGTGGAAAATACATTAGGAGTATTGCTTGAAACCCCAGAGAGCTTACTTTGAAGGGGACTGAGGCTGATTATGCTATGTAAAATATTTTGTTTTTTATTCTCTGGCTTGTTCTGTTCTGGCCAGCCCTAAGAACACTGATTGATATTTTCATACATTAAATGCTCTGTGTACATAGAACATTCTATTTATGATAGGACATTTGTATTATTGAATGCACAATGTCCCCCTCCCTTCCACCCCCTTTTTTACAGTTAGTCATGTGGTACAGGCATCTCTTGTTTGTTTTGTCTGTCCGACAGGGACCAGAGTTATTCAACAAGTATGTTGGAGAGTCTGAGAAAGCTGTACGTGAAGTTTTCCGTAAGGCCAGACAAGCTGCCCCATCCATCATTTTCTTCGATGAAATAGATGCTATAGCTGTGAATCGTGCAAGGTCAGCATTACCATTTTACATGGGTTTAATCCGTTTCCCTAGTTTTCTTTGTAGAATTATGATCACTATTTTCTGTGTTGGTAATTTTTGTTTACACAGTTCATGAGAATGTTGCTAATTTATTTTAAACCTTGTAAAATTAGATATTCTGATTTCCAATTTTTTTAATAGAATTGACATAGTGTCTCCTTGCACACAGTTCATGAGAGTACAACTTGTTTAGTTTAAAATCAGATAAAACATTGTACCCTCTAATCAAGTCATAAACAGAGACACTGCTGTTTTTGCCATTCTTACATAGATTTTACTGTGTGAAGCATAAAGAAGTAATCAAACTGTTAGAAAAATTAAACATTGATGGGAAAGATCTACGAATAATAAAGAATATGTATTGGCAGCAAACAGCAGCTATAAGAATTAACAACTGTTTAGGTACATTTCAAAGCATAAAGAGGGGCGTACGACAAGGATGTGTACTTTCACCTGATTTGTTTTCAATATACAGTGAATACATAATGAGATCTTTAATTGATATGCCCGGAATTGTGGTTGGTGGGCACAATATAAACAATTTACATTATGCTGATGACACAGTCTTGATAGCAACAAGTTAGAAATAATTACAGGAAATGATAGATATTGTGGTGTTAGAAAGTGGAAGAATGGGTCACAGTTTGAATAATGAGAGGACAGAAGTAATGGTGGTATCAAAGAAACAAATTATTCCTAAATGTGTAATAAAAGTCAATGGTGTTATTATAGGACAAGTACAGAAATTTAAGTATCTGGGCACATGGATAACATCAGATGGAAGATGCATAACTGAAATAAGAAACATAATTGGACAGGCAAAAACTGCATTTTATAAAATGAAGAACATCTTGTGCAATATATCCTTGTCATTGAGAGTTAGAAAAAGAATTCTTGCTTGCTACATACATCCAGTTTTAACATATGGCTGTGAATCCTGGACAATAGGTAGGCAGGCCAAACAATTTTTAGTGGCCTCAGAGATGTGGTTTTACAGAAGAATGCTTAGAATACCTTGGAGAGCCAAAAAGAGCAACCAAGAAGTTTTGAAAGAGGCAGGAGCCCGAAGACAACTAATCACAGACATCAGAAGGAGACAGTCATCATTTTTCGGCCATGTTATGAGAAGAGGGAAAAATAGAACATGTTGTGACCACTGGAAAGATCTGTGGAAGGAGGGACAGAGGAAGACAACAAGAGAAGATGCTTGACAGTCTTGTTGCATGGCATGGAGGTGTGTCGGCCCACGAACTGATACATGCTGCAGGAGATCGCAGATTATGGAGAGGCATGATCGCCCACGCCAGTCGGCAAGGCACCTGATGATAATGACATAGATTTTATTTTGTACTTACTTTGTACCATACTTTGTTTAAAAAATTTTTTTTTTATGTGGTTATGTCTATCCCTATTTCCTAAACAAGTTTGTTGTCTCAATATAAAATTATATGTGTCTATGATACTCCCTATCTCATAAAGATGTTTATCAGTCTTCAGTTGTAATTTTCTTGCCTATTTATAAATAAGTGTAGCGGTAATTAGTTGGTCTTTCTGTGTAATTAAATCTCATTGTGGTTCAGAGAAATGGGTATGTACTAGGGCAGTAAAAAAAAATTACAACAATAACAGAACAAGGGCTCTTAGTTTTCTTGATGTTATGTGCCCAGGTGAGTATTAAATGTATTGTGTACAGATGGCTGTCATAGACACCGAGATGGTGGGAGTGATAGAGCAGCATCCATAGGAAATTGTCATTTACACAGATGAATCTGTGAAGCATGGACTGAGGTCAGCATAGGTATGGCACAGGGAATGGGAAGCATATCAAGAAGACAGTGTTTCCTACCAGCATCACCTGAAGATAACTGGACTCTGGCAGCACAACAATCAGCCAGACATACAGTGATCATAGCGGACTCCATGAACATGCTTCATACAATTTCAATTGAAAGTCTCCTGTCTAAATGGGTAGACAACATTAAAATGTTGCACCTCGCATCCCTCGCTTGGATCTATCCCTCTGGGCATGTCAGTAAAATATAACTAAAAGAGACATGATCAGAAATAACGATATCAGGAATCAAGTTAGGACGGAACCAGCTCTAAATTACATCAAGAGACAACAGATCAGATGATTCGAACATGTATCAAGACTACCACCAGATAATGCACTACAGAGAGCCTTGTCACTTAGACACAGTGGAAGCAGACAAGAGGTTGGCCATGCAAGTTATGGATAGATGGAATATCCAAGACCATAAATACCAGCATCAGCATAGCACATACCAAGGCTTGTATCTGATGCCTCTTGAAAACTTGAAAGGCAGAACAGGGCTAGAGGAAATGAAGAAATGTCGATTTAAACAAGCGGATCAACTGTCAGATAAGGCACTAATATAAGTCTAATGAGTCTCTGAGGATAGACTGACTACTTGATCTGAGAGTTCAACCTGAGGATAGACTGACTAAATGATCTGGGAGTTCAACCTGAGGATAGACTGACTACATGATCTGGGAGTTCAACCTGAGGATAGACTGACTACATGATCCGGGAGTTCAACCTGAGGATAGACTGACTACATGATCCGGGAGTTCAACCTGAGGATAGACTGACTACATGATCTGGGAGTTCAACCTGAGGATAGTCTGACTACATGATCTGGGAGTTCAACCTGTGGATAGTCTGACTACATGATCTGGGAGTTCAACCTGAGGATAGACTGACTACATGATCTGGGAGTTCAACCTGAGGATAGACTGACTACATGATCTGGGAGTTCAACCTGAGGATAGTCTGACTACATGATCTGGGAGTTCAACCTGAGGATAGTCTGACTACATGATCTGGGAGTTCAACCTGAGGATAGTCTGACTACATGATCTGGGAGTTCAACCTGAGGATAGACTGACTACATGATCTGGGAGTTCAACCTGAGGATAGACTGACTACATGATCTGGGAGTTCAACCTGAGGATAGACTGACTACATGATCTGGGAGTTCAACCTGAGGATAGACTGACTACATGATCTGGGAGTTCAACCTGAGGATAGACTGACTACATGATCTGGGAGTTCAACCTGAGGATAGTCTGACTACATGATCTGGGAGTTCAACCTGAGGATAGTCTGACTACATGATCTGGGAGTTCAACCTGAGGATAGTCTGACTACATGATCTGGGAGTTGAACCTGAGGATAGACTGACTACATGATCTGGGAGTTCAACCTGAGGATAGTCTGACTACATGATCTGGGAGTTCAACCTGAGGATAGTCTGACTACATGATCTGGGAGTTCAACCTGAGGATAGTCTGACTACATGATCTGGGAGTTCAACCTGAGGATAGACTGACTACATGATCTGGGAGTTCAACCTGAGGATAGACTGACTACATGATCTGGGAGTTCAACCTGAGGATAGTCTGACTACATGATCTGGGAGTTCAACCTGAGGATAGTCTGACTACATGATCTGGGAGTTCAACCTGAGGATAGACTGACTACATGATCTGGGAGTTCAACCTGAGGATAGACTGACTACATGATCTGGGAGTTCAACCTGAGGATAGACTGACTACATGATCTGGGAGTTCAACCTGAGGATAGACTGACTACATGATCCGGGAGTTCAACCTGAGGATAGACTGACTACATGATCCGGGAGTTCAACCTGAGGATAGACTGACTACATGATCTGGGAGTTTAACCTGAGGATAGTCTGACTACATGATCTGGGAGTTCAACCTGTGGATAGTCTGACTACATGATCTGGGAGTTCAACCTGAGGATAGACTGACTACATGATCTGGGAGTTCAACCTGAGGATAGACTGACTACATGATCTGGGAGTTCAACCTGAGGATAGTCTGACTACATGATCTGGGAGTTCAACCTGTGGATAGTCTGACTACATGATCTGGGAGTTCAACCTGAGGATAGACTGACTACATGATCTGGGAGTTCAACCTGAGGATAGTCTGACTACATGATCTGGGAGTTCAACCTGAGGATAGTCTGACTACATGATCTGGGAGTTCAACCTGAGGATAGACTGACTACATGATCTGGGAGTTCAACCTGAGGATAGTCTGACTACATGATCTGGGAGTTCAACCTGTGGATAGACTGACTACATGATCTGGGAGTTCAACCTGAGGATAGTCTGACTACATGATCTGGGAGTTCAACCTGTGGATAGACTGACTACATGATCTGGGAGTTCAACCTGAGGATAGACTGACTACATGATCTGGGAGTTCAACCTGAGGATAGACTGACTACATGATCTGGGAGTTCAACCTGAGGATAGTCTGACTACATGATCTGGGAGTTCAACCTGAGGATAGTCTGACTACATGATCTGGGAGTTCAACCTGAGGATAGTCTGACTACATGATCTGGGAGTTCAACCTGAGGATAGACTGACTACATGATCTGGGAGTTCAACCTGAGGATAGACTGACGACATGATCTGGGAGTTCAACCTGAGGATAGACTGACTACATGATCTGGGAGTTCAACCTGAGGATAGACTGACTACATGATCTGGGAGTTCAACCTGAGGATAGACTGACTACATGATCTGGGAGTTCAACCTGAGGATAGACTGACGACATGATCTGGGAGTTCAACCTGAGGATAGTCTGACTACATGATCTGGGAGTTCAACCTGAGGATAGTCTGACTACATGATCTGGGAGTTCAACCTGAGGATAGACTGACTACATGATCTGGGAGTTCAACCTGAGGATAGTCTGACTACATGATCTGGGAGTTCAACCTGTGGATAGACTGACTACATGATCTGGGAGTTCAACCTGAGGATAGTCTGACTACATGATCTGGGAGTTCAACCTGTGGATAGACTGACTACATGATCTGGGAGTTCAACCTGAGGATAGACTGACTACATGATCTGGGAGTTCAACCTGAGGATAGACTGACTACATGATCTGGGAGTTCAACCTGAGGATAGTCTGACTACATGATCTGGGAGTTCAACCTGAGGATAGTCTGACTACATGATCTGGGAGTTCAACCTGAGGATAGTCTGACTACATGATCTGGGAGTTCAACCTGAGGATAGTCTGACTACATGATCTGGGAGTTCAACCTGAGGATAGACTGACTACATGATCTGGGAGTTCAACCTGAGGATAGACTGACGACATGATCTGGGAGTTCAACCTGAGGATAGACTGACTACATGATCTGGGAGTTCAACCTGAGGATAGACTGACTACATGATCTGGGAGTTCAACCTGAGGATAGACTGACTACATGATCTGGGAGTTCAACCTGAGGATAGACTGACGACATGATCTGGGAGTTCAACCTGAGGATAGACTGACTACATGATCTGGGAGTTCAACCTGAGGATAGACTGACTACATGATCTGGGAGTTCAACCTGAGGATAGACTGACTACATGATCTGGGAGTTCAACCTGAGGCTATACTGACTACATGATCTGGGAGTTCAACCTGAGGAAATGTGTCTGTGTTTATCTTTGAGGTCAACAAGATAGGAGAAATTATAACCACCTGTTTAAGAATAGACAGTAAAGGTACCTCGGAATGGCTGATGCATCATAGGAATGTGCACACATGGGAATGCTCAATGTGTAGTGATGTTGATCATGATAATATAACAGATGGGTCAGCATAGATCACAGCACAGTGTACTGTAAATCTGATCATGTCAGCTAAGTTCAACTAATTTAATGTCTGTGTAATAGACAACAAGATAACACATTTTGTTTTGTTTTGTTAGTTCTGAGTCAACCTCTGGTGTGCAGAATCGAGTGTTAACTCAGCTGTTGACAGAAATGGATGGCATGCAGTTTCTGAAGGATGTCTTCATAATTGCAGCCACAAACAGACCAGACTTGATAGACCCTGTGAGTTTCTTACACGGTACACAGTATCATTTCTATTATGCAGTTTACACTATCACACTGAGGACAAATTCATAAGTGCCTAGTCTCTCAGCAGATGTTATAGCTTGGATGTTGACTATTTCCTTATTAAGCTAATTGCAGTGTAGAGTGATGTGTAAAGGTAGTCCCCTTAGCTGATGCTGTCGTGGGGTGTCAAGTATTGGGCCTCCTCATATTCTCAGCCTTCAATATCGGATGTGGTGACCATTCCCTGTCTCGTCACATTTCCTTCTCAGGAAATGACCTGGCACCCATATTATGAATCAGGGTTGACCGCAGAGTCGTAATGATTACAAACAAATCTGGCAGTCCTGGGAAAAGGAATCCTGCCACTCCTGGGTTTGAACCTGGTATATTTATCTTGACATGTGTGAACCTGATATTTTTCCTGAGTGACTGTCAGTACACAGGGGCAGCCATAGTGGGTACACTGTATTATGAATTGCCTGTTTTTGTGGAGGGTAACTATTTGCTGGATGTTTAGGAAAACTAACAGTAGTTCTCTCATTGCCACAGATTTCAGCATGTCCAGGACAATAATTCCACAAATGGTCCTGAAGGCAAGGGTCATGACAAAAGGCTGTGGTCACAGATCTTATCTCTATCTCTTTTCATAAATCTTTCCAGTTATCACATTATTTTAATGTCTCTAGAATAATTCTGCTTAATTTTTCCCCAGGAACTAACCCCCCCCCCTTTCCCTATAATTTTCACACTCATGCCAACTTTAAAAAAAAAACAATAATCTCTGATATCATAAATGCTAGGCTGTTTTATTACAATTCTTTGGTTCCCTTCCTTATGCGCCCTGGTATCATTTAGTCACCTAAAATGAACTATTCATTTTTCTCTCTCCTGTGAGCAAGTTTTTTTTTTTAAAGTTCAGCTTGAGCTTAGCCATTGTCCTCTTGTTAGTGTTTATTTTATTTATTCCTTTCTGTGGTGTAAATAGTGACATTGTTTGTAAATACACAGGTCTGGGATCAGTTCTCACCAGTGGCAGAGTTTGTTTCTTAGCTAACATATGAGAGCAGGCTGTGAACATACGCCTTATAACATAATGATTATTCACTTGCTTACCAACACAGTGGTCCTAATCTTTCAATTCCCATTCAAGGAAGGATTGTTTTTCTTGCTTTGGGGTTTACCACCGGTTTCCCATCTCAGCAGTGTCTACAGTAAGTTTTTTCTTTAAGTGCTGACCACTTCAGACATTTAAGATGGGGAAAAAATGGGATGGGGGTCACTACATGTTTAACCTGTAGAGTTGACCATCTGATTTCTGGCAGTTGCTAACACTGAACAGATCTGCCTATACTAATTGCTTCTGATGCAGTTGACATGAAATTGAAATAAAAAGTACTCTTATACACTCACATTTCTTACTCCTTTTGTATGTGTGAATGTATGTAATAAAAGCAAATCATATCCTGTTCAACCTTTCAGTTTTATGACTAGAATATTATCACACAAGGTAGTGGGTTTTTGTTTACTAAAGCCTGTCATGTCATTGTATGTTTTGGTGAAGTTAATTTGTTGTTGTACATTTATTGCTAGTATATACATTTATAATCTAATCAAATGCAATCTTCCCTGCTGTAGGCACTGATGAGGCCTGGCAGGTTCGACAACCTAGTATATGTTCCCCTGCCTGATGCTGAGACTCGGACACAGATTCTACAAAAGAAGCTCAACAAAATGTCTGTTGCACATGATGTTTCCCTGGAGTTGTTAGTGCAGGCCACCCAAGATTATTCTGGAGCTGAGGTAACTATACTCTAGGGCAGTGGTTTTCAACCTCCCTGATGCTGCGACCCTTTAATACACTTAATCATGTTGTGGTGACCCCCAGCATAAAATTATGTTTCTTGCTACTTCGTAACTTCAGGGAATATATGTTTTCCGATGGTCTTAGGCCACTCCTGTGAAGAGTCATTCGACCAAACTCCTGTGAAAGGGTAATTCAACCCACAGGTTGAGGGCATTTGGTACCGTGAAATACATCTCATGCAGAACAAAGCTGAAGTTTTATCAGCTCACAGAATATATCTCTATTTTAAAATAATTCATACACAACTGTCGTGGAGAGTCTTTCCTTCTTCTTCATGTTCACCAGCTGTATACTCTTGTGGAACGTTCTGGATGTTTGCCTATTTCTGGACTTTAGGTCTTGTTCAGAAATTGAGTTTTGCATGCTCATCCAGAGGAAAGTTTGGGGAAGAGATAGAATGACCAAAAGAGAGATTGTTTTTTTTTGGTGTCAGGGTATAGAAAACTTGTGTATCAGAAAACTGGCAGTTGATAAGAGAGAAGCTGTGGAGACACATGCTGATCAGCACCACACAGCATGGAAAAAAAAACCAGATTGTTTTGAACTTCTAGCTTAGATGCAAATGTCCTCAAAAGTGTTGTGGAAAGATGCGCTCAAACTAGTCTCATGGCAGATTCTGGTGACATGTAAGGCCTTCTCATATTTTCAGCCATGGAGTGATGAGATGAATAACCAGTCTCTCACATAGTGACTCAGCAGTAGAATTATATATATATATATATTTTAAATTTCAGATTGTTCAAGTCTGCCAAGAGGCAGCCTTCTATGCTTTGCGAGAAGATATTCACACAGAGAAGGTACTTGCCAGGCACTTTGATGCAGCACTGGGAAAAGTCCAGCCACAGACTGACCCACATTTGATGGAGATTTATAGCCAGTTTTCACAATCAAGCAGCTAATAAAATGTTATCTCTGAGTGAATATGTTAATGTGTTACAATTATGTGCATGTTATTACTGTTTTTTTTCCTTCTTCAAAACAAAGCCTCTACCAAAATAAAAGCATACTTTGCTGAAACATTGTAATAGTCAATGTTAAGGTGTTGAAATAACTACCACAATCCAGTGCAAATTTGACCTAAGAACTTAAAATGGGGGGAAAGTGGGGGGGGGGGGGGGGGGTTAATTTGCTAGAGTCAGACAGTTATGATTTTAGGCCCAGCTAACTGACCTGGCAGCCCTTGTCAATTTTTTAAAACCAAACATATGACCAATGGGCAAGTCTGTCAGCCATGGGTGCATTAACAATAGCTCCATTAAAAACAATGATCATTTTACAGATACAGAACAGGGGATAAAAACTAAACAGAAACACCAGTCAAGAGTTGTATGCAGATGTTATTGTCATGAACTTTCATGCAGTGAATGAAACACCCATGTGCTTCTGAAAATTTTATGAAACCTCAAAACATCTCATCTCTACCTATAGCCACTGATCAATGTCTCAGATTTGTATGTAAACATTTGCTCCAACAATGACATGTTTCATGTGTAACACTGACTGTACAACTGACAGAAAACGTGATATGGCAGTTTAACAGTGACAGGATTGATTTCATTGCACCAGGCTTGATTCCACATGACTGCTCTCTCCATGCAAAGTGCTTGGCAACAATAAAGCACAATTTCTGCTGCAGCGACACCCCCTCCCCAAGGATTAAAAATATACTCTCATAATGAAGGATGAAGTCTGAAATCAAACCCACAACCTTCAGAGCCCATGGTCACAGCTTAACCACTCTGCCACAGAGGACCCCTCCACTGTGTAATATGCGACAAAATATATATTGATTAGTTGCATATTCTTTACAGAACATTGCAGAACCAACCTTAGCAGCCCCTGGCTGTTGTGTGGCTTCTCTAGACAAATTATGTCCAGTAGTTTGCCATTGCTTTCTGGACGGTCGGCCCCCTGATACATCTGTCGAAACCAATGCAAGGTGCATAGCCTGCAGCTGGGATCGAACCTGGAATATGTATTACTGTTGCGTAATATGTTAACTTAGCCTCCAGAAAATTTTACAGAGGTGCCCAAGTGATTTAATACATTATATGTTGTTCGGCATGGAAAAATGTCCAGCCAGATTTCTTTACTATGCTCATTCCACACTTGACAGATACATTAACATACTCTGTGTTGTTGATACACACTGACAGCAGCTAGTGAAACATGGGGCGCTGTATGGGATAGATTGCCACCATGATCAAAAGACCTGCTGACTGACATGGGCCATCATGCTTCTCCGCATCATGTGGACTTGTGATTCTCCGCATCATGTGGACTTGTGATTCTCCACATCATGTGGACTTGTAAGAGCATCAGAAAGAGTCATCTTGTTTGACAGAAACATCATGCCTATAAAACATGGCTTTACTGTGCCCAGAACACTAAGACCAGCCATTGATAGTGTATGTTCCATTTGTGTTGCGATAAAATAAATAACAGTAAATCTGCATTTCCCAAGTAATAAGCCAGATATGTTACAGACAGATTTCTGCACATTAATGTCTTTGCAATGAATGACAGAAATATGGCATCTGTTTCCTAACAGTGAATTACATATATTTACAAAACACACATTAAAAAAAAAAAAAGACATGCAATACTGAGAGAAATAGCCTGAAAATAGATCCCCAACTTTCTAAGCACCAATGCTCATCACAGCGATTTAAGTCTGGTAAATAAACATCCTCATATTAACTGTTTACAGATCCAAAGTCACAAAAAGAAAATGTGAAGTTGAACTCTACCAGTACAGCACTCTGAGCAATTAAGACTCCGCGACACAAAGTGTCCCTATTCGGATGAGAAACCCAAACCGAAGAACTGTACGGTTATATTGGGGCCCTCGACTGTTATAAAGTAACCTTACTCTGGACAGGCTAGGGAAAATAATGATAGAAAATGTCATATGTTTTCCATGTGTCACAATTTAAAAAAAAAAAAAAAACTACTTATTTTGTGTCAAAAATAATTTAAAAAAAAAAAACATGTTTTTTCCCAAGTATTGGAAAAAATATATGCAGATACACTTGTAGCACAAATATTGTTCAGAACCAAATGTAAATACAAGAAACACAAAATATGAAATATGAAATTCCACAGAGGCTAAACTTAAAAAACTGTGAGCAGAGCAAAAACACCATAGACTAGAGCACAGGGATAGGCCACGAGAAGCTGTTGACTGTCCATGGCAAGGGCAGAGACGAAAAGCTTGGAGGCTGATATGCTACACCACAGCACTGTCAAAGATACCAGCACCAGACCAAAGATTCCCCTGTGAATGAGAAGAAATCAACAACTTGCTCACAAACTACTGCTAAAGTGTCAGATACAAAATGTTACATTATTATCATGCACATTCAGGGGTGGAGTGGTTAAACCATGTGCCTTCCTGCTCTGAAGGTTGTGGGTTCAATATCAGACCCTGTCTTTCAGTTTGTAGGTGTTTTGTAGATCCATGATGGTCACTGGTAGCTAAAGTAAAAAGTAAAGTCCCTTTACACACAAGTGGTGCATCGGGCGTCTGAGGTCAGACTCATATTTTATTGACTAAGAGACCTCGACGGGTGATGTAGTCTACATCATGCCGGCTGCCTTTACTTCCCAGGATGTTATCTTCTTCTTCTTTCGTTCGCATGAAATAAATTGTCTATATATGCAAAGCTGTCTCTAGTATGAATTTCACTGTCTTTTGTAATTCACTAAGCGGCCCGTAAAGTTTGACTTCCACAAGTGTCTCTTTTGGCCAAAGGTTTTGCCTGAAAGCGTTGAATCTGGGACAGTCTTGAAGGATGTGATCTGTTGTTTCAGGTACCAGTCCACAAGTACACATGGCTGACTGGCCAATCTTAAATTTGTTGTACATGTGGGAGCGAAGTCGATTGTGCCCTGTTCAAAGGCGAAGGATAATGACTTGCTCTGGTCTGTCCATAATATGGTAATCATCTTGTGCCAGTTTCGGTGGCATTCTGATTGATTTGATCATTCTCTTCTTCTGTTGATAAGAGACTGGTATGTTAGGTTGTTCTTCAGTTGCACCTTCCTTAGCTAGTTTATCAGCTTTTTCGTTTCCGGGAACTCCACAGTGGGAAGGTATCCACTGCATTACTAATTTACAGCGGTTGCCTAGTTCGGATAATAGTGTCCGTATGCTTGGTAATTTTCCAGACTGGAGTGACTGAAGTACTGCTTTAGCATCTGTCAGGAATACCACTGGTTGTGAAAAATACCCTGTATTTAGTAGTTTCTCTACCGCTATCTTGATGGCTTGAACTTCTGCATCATAGTTGTGACAGTGCTTTCCCGTTGGTAATTTGGCTGTATCCCTGGTATTATTAGGATACTCAATGTACACTCCCGCACCTCCGTTTCTGACTGCGCTTTCTGCTGACCCATCTGTGTAAACACGGACCCAAAGGTTCTGCGGGTATTCATCATCAAGTAGACTGAGGGTGGCTGTTTTGCGCTGCACACTGTTTTGTTCTTCCTTGTCAAATACCCCTTTCACTTCAGTCTTGATGTGTATTGGAAACTTATACTCCTCTCTCCAGGGGGTCCGTTCTGGGACAGCATTTAAGGGTCTATCAGTTGCAGGTAAATCAGTGGTTTGTCTGCCGAGCCGTTTGGCCTGGTGGATAAAACTACTTCTCTTTAGTCGTCCTAAAGCTAAATTTTGGAATCTTTCATTCATAGGGTGACTGGGCATACTAACAAACTTTTCTGCTTGTAAAAGCATCTTGGTGTCTCTGCGTTCACTCAGTGCTTGGGTCATCCCCATTTTCTCCATCACAGCTATAGGTGTTGATTTCATACTGCCTGTGGTAACTCTGAGTGCTTGATTTTGCACTTTGTATAATTCTTGCAATGTGGTTTTTGATGCCGAGCTCCACGCTGTTGATCCGTATTCAAGATGTGGTCGAACACTTTGTTGGTAAACTTTTCTAAGTATTTTCCCGCTAGCACCCCATGTGGTTCCACTTAGTTTTCTCAGAATGGCTACCCTCCTTCTGGCTTTGGTTGCTGCCTTGTTGATGTGTTTTCTCCATGTTAATCTATCATCAAACGTTACGCCGAGGTATGTGGGCTCCTTATCCTCTCTCAGGGGTACTCCATTTATATGCATGACACCTGATTTTTGTTTAGGAGAAAGGGTAAAGAGGGTGGTGCTGCATTTGCCTATGTTGATGCTGACACACCATTTGTTGGCCCAATCAGCCATTGCATCTATTGCTCTTTGTAGCAGCCTGGTGGCCACTGTCGCATTTTCATTTGTACACCAGAGTACCAAGTCATCAGCATACATTGCAGCTTTAATTCCATGGGGTAGTTCAGAAAGCAGGTCGTTGATATAGACTAGGAAGAGTGTGGGGGACAGAACACCTCTTTGTTTGACGCCATGGCGCAGCAAAACTTTCTTACTCTTAAGTCCATCTATCTGTACTCGGGATCTTCTGTTATACAAGTATGCTTTCACCCATTTGTACATTCTCCCATTCACCCTGCAGTCTCTCAGTTTCTTCAGTAGACCTTCTTTCCAGACCTTGTCAAAGGCTTTCTTCAGATCTATCCATGCCGTTAGCACTAGCTTCTTTTCCTGGAAGGCATCCTCAATTTCTTGTGAAAGGTAAGTTGTCTGGTCTTCTGTGGAGTAGCACTGTCTAAATCCTGCCTGCTGCGGCGTGAAAATGTTTTCACTTTCCAAGTACCATTGGAGTCTAAGGTTGACAATACGTTCCATTGTTTTACAGAGGCAGCTGGTAAGACTGATCGGTCTATAGCTGGAGGCATCAGAACTGTCCTTTCCTGGTTTAAGCAGAGGTATTGTGATTGCTTCTCTCCATATTTGAGGAACTTTGCCACTGGTCCAACAATGATTAAAGATCTGTAGCAGCTTTTTTTGGCAGTTGTTCCAAGGTTCTTGATCATTTCGTTGGTGATACCATCAATTCCAGGTGATTTTCCCATTCTCAGCTTTGATATTGCTAACTCTAACTCGCTGGATGTAAATGCTGCCACCAGTGCCTCAGGAATTATATCTTTTTGTCTTATATGTTGTTTGTTTTCTTGAACCTCTCGCTGTTTCTCTGGGCTGACATTAATGTTGCTGTCTTCTGCAAAGGAATCTGCAAAGTGGTCAGCTGCCTGTTTTCTTGTTAGGATGGCTCCCTCTTTGCATAGTGCAATATTACCATTTCTTCCTGTATTCTCATCATTAATTTGCTTAATTAACCTCCACAACTTCCTTGTGTCTCTTTCAAAATTTAGAGACTTTGTCTTTTCTTGCCAGCTTGCCCGTCTAGCCTGCAGTTTGGCTCTTTGAAATTTGGCCTTTGAATGTTGGTAGTTGTTAAACTGCTCTTGACAAGGTCTGGTCTCAGCTTGTTTTCTTTCTGTTTCCATATTGTTGTGCAGTTGCTCCAGATCGCAATTCCAGTACGGTTTGTATTGTTTACGCGCACCTCTTGGAACTGCTTCTAGGGCTGCCTGCAGCATGCGTTTGCTCAACTCTTGGACTACTTTTTCTACGTCGTTATCTGTGTTTAGATTTTCCAGCAGAACATTTGTGCGAAGCTGATACAACTTCCAGTCTGCCTTCTTAAAATTCCACCTTGGCAGTGTGCTGCTCTCTCTTACAGACTGGCTTTCTATAGTTAGAAAGACTGGCCGGTGGTCACTGCCTCCTAGTTGCTTCCCAACAGTTCTGGTAACATTCAGTTCCATGTCTGGTGAGTGAAAGGCTAGGTCTGGTGTCGAGGTGGTATGCCATGCTCTAGAGTAGAAGGTTGGTGGGTCGGTTGGCTTATTAACGAGGATAAACCTATTCTCATCCTGCCAGTCCTCTAGTTTCTCTCCTCTCTGGTCCATATGATCGTATCCCCAACTTTGGGAATGGCTATTAAAATCCCCACAAATGATCATTTTTTCATTTATTAGTACTGTATCCAGTGCCTGAGGGCGGTCGCTCGGACAGTAATAGTTGGTCAGATGTAAATCTGTATTTTCTAACTTGAGCTCAAGTGTTTGATACTCAGCACCTTCCATGTATGTTTCGATCCGGCCCGCAAGGATGTTATTTTTGACCAGGGTAAGAATTCCACCTTTTCTCCTGTCTTTGTGGTCAGATCGGAAACACTGGTAGCCTCTGATCTTAAAGGCCATATCTTGTTTGAGATACGTCTCTTGTAGGCAGCATACATGTACATTCTCTTCGTTCAAGACGTTTTCTAATTCTAATTTCTTAGTATCCAGGATGTTATGTGGTCCTTGTAAGGTTGGGGCAAGTTTAAAAAAAAAAATCTGGCTGCATGCTCACGACCTTTGGATTCGCAGGTGAGCATTTAGCTGCTTAGTCTTAGTTGAGGTTTCAGCTTCACTGCAGTTAGGTTTCCCCATACTTGTTTCCTCGAGGTTTAGCTGCTACACCACGGCATCTCACAGGAGTCACTGGTCGAGCTACAGAATTCATGCACATCAGCACATTACGAGCGATCTGTTAGCATCATGCTGGTTGGCCTGGGAGCCAGGTTTATTATAAATCTAGGGTACTGACTGGTATAAAGTCAAGATTTCAATCAACCAATCAGGTGCCGTCTCCACAATGAAGGTTGGCTGCAATGGATCTCCAACAAGCCCTGTCTCTTGCCCTTGATGTACACTCACTCATACTGCTGTTTGTCCATCTCTTGATGTTATCCTCCCACTTGTAACGCTCTCTGCTTTTTGCTCGAGTACCTTGAACCTTTCCCTCTAGGATGATCTTTACAATACTGTTATGTCTTTTAATGTGGCAAAAATATTTCACTTGTCTCTTTTTTATTTCCCCTAGCAACTCTCTTTTCATTCCCGATTTCCTCAGTACCTCTGTATTTGATAGCTTTTGTTTCCATGAAATACGACCTAATCTTCTGTATATCCACATTAAGATTTATTGCAAACCATTTAGACTGATGTTTTTCCTCTCTTTTTTTTTTTTGTAGTGTTAACACTGAAATTACACATATTTCATGTGTATCATCACAATTTCTTATCCTGTTCCTCTTAACTACGTTCAAAATATCAGGCATTTAATCAGTTAAAACTATATACTAAATTAGAATGGCATAAAATATGAGCATGAAATTACATCTTCTGCAACAAGTAACAGATGAAAGCTGCACTTACGTGAGGGTCAGAACAGCTGACAGAAATGACAAAAACACCATGGGGAGCAGGCAGTAGCCCAGCACACTGATGATGATTCCTGAAGTGACTCCATTCAAACTCATCAAGTTGAGCAGGCAGTACATGGCCAGACATCCGACCAACCCGATCCCATAGATGTAGCCAAAGTGAAGCTTGCCAGACTGAAACAGGTTGATACAGGAGTACAATGAAACAGGTTAATATTAGCACTACTATGAAATGTGTACAGTGAAACAGGTTAATATTAGTACTACTATGAAATGTGTACAGTGAAACAGGTTAATATTAGTACTACTATGAAATTTGTACAATTGAAATAGGTTAATATTAGCACTTCTATAAAATGTGTACAGTAAACACGGACTATGTGTAGCTAAAGTAAACACGGACTATGTGTAGCTAAAGTAAACACGGTCTATGTGTAGCTAAAGTAAACATGGTCTATGTGTAGCTAAAGTAAACACTGTCTATGTGTAGCTAAAGTAAACACGGTCTATGTGTAGCTAAAGTAAACACAGTCAATGTGTAGCTAAAGTAAACACGGTCTATGTGTAGCTAAAGTAAACACAGTCAATGTGTAGCTAAAGAAAACACGGTCTATGTGTAGCTAAAGTAAACACGGTCTATGTGTAGCTAAACACGGCCTATGTGTAGCTAAATATACATGGTCTATGTGTAGCTAAAGTAAACACGGTCTATGTGTAGCTAAACACGGTCTATGTGTAGCTAAATATACATGGTCTATGTGTAGCTAAAGTAAACACGGTCTATGTGTAGCTAAAGTAAACACAGTCAATGTGTAGCTAAAGTAAACACGGTCTATGTGTAGCTAAAGTAAACACAGTCAATGTGTAGCTAAAGAAAACACAGTCTATGTGTAGCTAAAGTAAACACGGTCTATGTGTAGCTAAACACGGTCTATGTGTAGCTAAATATACATGGTCTATGTGTAGCTAAAGTAAACATGGTCTATGTGTAGCTAAAGTAAACACTGTCTATGTGTAGCTAAAGTAAACATGGTCTATGTGTAGCTAAAGTAAACATGGTCTATTTGATGCTAAAGTAAACATGGTCTATGTGTAGCTAAAGTAAACATGGTCTATGCGTGGCAAAAGGTAAACATGGTCTATGTGTAGCTAAAGTAAACATGGTCTATGTGTAGCTAAAGTAAACACGGTCTATGTGTAGCTAAACACGGTCTATGTGTAGCTAAATATACATGGTCTATGTGTAGCTAAAGTAAACACGGTCTATGTGTAGCTAAACACGGTCTATGTGTAGCTAAATATACATGGTCTATGTGTAGCTAAAGTAAACACGGTCTATGTGTAGCTAAAGTAAACACAGTCAATGTGTAGCTAAAGTAAACACGGTCTATGTGTAGCTAAAGTAAACACAGTCAATGTGTAGCTAAAGAAAACACGGTCTATGTGTAGCTAAAGTAAACACGGTCTATGTGTAGCTAAACACGGTCTATGTGTAGCTAAATATACATGGTCTATGTGTAGCTAAAGTAAACATGGTCTATGTGTAGCTAAAGTAAACACTGTCTATGTGTAGCTAAAGTAAACATGGTCTATGTGTAGCTAAAGTAAACATGGTCTATTTGATGCTAAAGTAAACATGGTCTATGTGTAGCTAAAGTAAACATGGTCTATGCGTGGCAAAAGGTAAACATGGTCTATGTGTAGCTAAAGTAAACATGGTCTATGCGTGGCAAAAGGTAAAGATGGTCTATGTGTGGCTAAAGTAAAGATGGTTATGTGTAGCTAAAGTAAATATGGTCTATGTGGAGCCGAAGGAAACACGGTCTATGTGAAGTGAAGCTTGCCAGACTGAAACAGGTTGATACAGGAGTACAATGAAACAGGTTAATATTAGCACTACTATGAAATGTGTACAGTGAAACAGGTTAATATTAGTACTACTATGAAATGTGTACAGTGAAACAGGTTAATATTAGTACTACTATGAAATTTGTACAATTGAAATAGGTTAATATTAGCACTTCTATAAAATGTGTACAGTAAACACGGACTATGTGTAGCTAAAGTAAACACGGTCTATGTGTAGCTAAAGTAAACATGGTCTATGTGTAGCTAAAGTAAACACTGTCTATGTGTAGCTAAAGTAAACACGGTCTATGTGTAGCTAAAGTAAACACAGTCAATGTGTAGCTAAAGTAAACACGGTCTATGTGTAGCTAAAGTAAACACAGTCAATGTGTAGCTAAAGAAAACACGGTCTATGTGTAGCTAAAGTAAACACTGTCTATGTGTAGCTAAACACGGTCTATGTGTAGCTAAATATACATGGTCTATGTGTAGCTAAAGTAAACATGGTCTATGTGTAGCCAAAGTAAAAACAGTCTATGTGTAGCTAAAGTAAACACTGTCTATGTGTAGCTAAAGTAAACATGGTCTATGTGTAGCTAAAGTAAACATGGTCTATTTGATGCTAAAGTAAACATGGTCTATGTGTAGCTAAAGTAAACATGGTCTATGCGTGGCAAAAGGTAAAGATGGTCTATGTGTGGCTAAAGTAAACATGGTCTATGTGTAGCCAAAGTAAAAACAGTCTATGTGTAGCTAAAGTAAACACTGTCTATGTGTAGCTAAAGTAAACATGGTCTATGTGTAGCTAAAGTAAACACTGTCTATGTGTAGCTAAAGTAAACATGGTCTATGTGTAGCCAAAGTAAAAACAGTCTATGTGTAGCTAAAGTAAAGATGGTCTATGTGTAGCTAAAGTAAACATGGTCTATGTGTAGCCAAAGTAAAAACAGTCTATGTGTAGCTAAAGTAAAGATGGTCTATGTGTAGCTAAAGTAAACATGGTCTATGTGTAGCTAAAGTAAAGATGGTCTATGTGTAGCTAAAGTAAACATGGTCTATGTGTAGCCAAAGTAAAAACAGTCTATGTGTAGCTAAAGTAAACACTGTCTATGTGTAGCTAAAGTAAACATGGTCTATGTGTAGCTAAAGTAAACATGGTCTATTTGATGCTAAAGTAAACATGGTCTATGTGTAGCTAAAGTAAACACTGTCTATGTGTAGCTAAAGTAAACACTGTCTATGTGTAGCTAAAGTAAACATGGTCTATCTGATGCTAAAGTAAACATGGTCTATGTGTAGCTAAAGTAAACACTGTCTATGTGTAGCTAAAGTAAACACTGTCTATGTGTAGCTAAAGTAAACAAGGTCTATGTGTAGCTAAAGTAAACATGGTCTATGTGTAGCTAAAGTAAACATGGTCTATGTGTAGCTAAAGTAAACATGGTCTATGCGTGGCAAAAGGTAAAGATGGTCTATGTGTGGCTAAAGTAAACATGGTCTATGCGTGGCAAAAGGTAAACATGGTCTATGTGTAGCTAAAGTAAACATGGTCTATGCGTGGCAAAAGGTAAACATGGTCTATGTGTATCTAAAGTAAACATGGTCTATGTGTAGCTAAAGTAAACATGGTCTATTTGATGCTAAAGTAAACATGGTCTATGTGTAGCTAAAGTAAACATGGTCTATGCGTGGCAAAAGGTAAAGATGGTCTATGTGTAGCTAAAGTAAACATGGTCTATGCGTGGCAAAAGGTAAAGATGGTCTATGTGTATCTAAAGTAAACATGGTCTATGCGTGGCAAAAGGTAAAGATGGTCTATGTGTATCTAAAGTAAACATGGTCTATGTGTAGCTAAAGTAAACATGGTCTATGCGTGGCAAAAGGTAAAGATGGTCTATGTGTATCTAAAGTAAACATGGTCTATGTGTAGCTAAAGTAAACATGGTCTATGCGTGGCAAAAGGTAAAGATGGTCTATGTGTATCTAAAGTAAACATGGTCTATGTGTAGCTAAAGTAAACATGGTCTATTTGATGCTAAAGTAAACATGGTCTATGTGTAGCTAAAGTAAACATGGTCTATGCGTGGCAAAAGGTAAACATGGTCTATGTGTAGCTAAAGTAAACATGGTCTATGCGTGGCTAAAGTAAACATGGTCTATGTGTAGCTAAAGTAAACATGGTCTATGTGTAGCTAAAGTAAACATGGTCTATGCGTGGCAAAAGGTAAACATGGTCTATGTGTATCTAAAGTAAACATGGTCTATGCGTGGCAAAAGGTAAAGATGGTCTATGTGTGGCTAAAGTAAAGATGGTTATGTGTAGCTAAAGTAAATATGGTCTATGTGGAGCCGAAGGAAACACGGTCTATGTGTAGCTAAAGTAAACTCTGTCTATATGTAGCTAAAGTAAACATTGTCAATGTGTTGCTGAAGTAAAGATGGCCTATGTGTAGTTATGTAAATGTTTCAGATGTAGTGTGCTTGATCATATCCAAATTCATGACAAATTGTGAAGGTTAAATTATGTGGTCAAGATTATGGTCATTCACGTAGGTACTGTAAAACTGTTTTGTTACCTAACTAAAATTATACAAGTGATGAAAATAACAAAGAAAACATCTGTTCTGATACAATCTAGGCAGCCTAAATATTATTTATATACAAAACATTAACCCTGAGATAAAGATAGGAGCTCACACAAAAAAAAAATCAGGTTCCCAGGATAGGTAATGATTGTATGAGGTGTGGTCAATGACAGACCTGTAGTGATCAGACAATACCAGCTGGTCCGTAACAATATGGGTCTAGCACTATATGACTAATGTGCTACCACCATGAAAGGAATCCTTTACTTAGACACGTCTTCCCAGCCACATAGTTCAAGGGGTCAAGCTAGTGTCTGAAGAACTTTACCAAACATAGACACTGGGCATAAAAGGCAGTACAGGAACTGTTTGGTTAAACCACATAATAATACTGTAACCAAGTATATGTGAGTCCTAACATGTCACAATATTTGTCATACCTGCTAGGTAATTGTTGTTTCCTTTTATATTGTACAAACTTAAAAAAACAACCAGAAATTAGATAATATAATATTTATCAAAAAAGAAAAAAAATAAGTAAACTGAAACTGGATACTGTTAGAAAATGAAGTATTTGAAGACAATAAAAGACCTTAAATTATGAAAACCGGGGAAAATGTAAGAATGTACTGCAGTGTGTGTGTGTGTATATATACTGAAAGATAGAAATACAGCGACAGTAAAATGCCCACCCACCAGAAGCAGAGTAGCACCAAAAGCCATACAAAACACCAGAGGACCAGCCAGATCAGTATCCTGCATGATGGAGTGGTCAGCAGATTTCATGGGGTTCAGTACAGCCAAAGTCTGCAACAGAGAGGGTACAATCTGATACACGTGGAACCACACACAAATAGTCATTTCTGGGCTCTCTCCAAACCACAGGTCCTACAAACATCTTCTCCTTCCATCCACTTGAGAATTTTCTTACACAGGTACTACAAACATTTTCTCCTTCCATCCACTTGAGAATTTTCTTACACAGGTACTACAAACATTTTCTCCTTCCATCTACTTGAGAATTTTCTTACACAGGAACTACAAACATTTTCTCCTTCCATCCACTTGAGAATTTTCTTACACAGGTACTACAAACATTTTCTCCTTCCATCTACTTGAGAATTTTCTTACACAGGAACTGCAAACATTTTCTCCTTCCATCCACTTGAGAATTTTCTTACACAGGTACTACAAACATTTTCTCCTTCCATCCACTTGAGATTTTTCTTACACAGGTACTACAAACATTTTCTCCTTCCATCCACTTGAGAATTTTCTTACACAGGAACTGCACACATTTTCTCCTTCCATCCACTTGACACAGGTACTACAAACATTTTCTCCTTCCATCCACTTGAGAATTTTCTTACACAGGAACTGCAAACATTTTCTCCTTCCATCCACTTGAAAATTTTCTTACACAGGTACTACAAACATTTTCTCCTTCCATCCGTTTGAGAATTTTCTTACACAGGCACTGCAGCATATATATTCAGCCCTGGCCTGTGCTGATCTTTTTCTGGCTTGCAAATGTCACATCCTCATACATATAACAAAAGTTATCTGCACTGTTAACAAACACACTTATGAGGCATCCCTATTGCTAGATTCAAGGTACCCGGATGAAATTACTTATTTACACTCCTTGAGTTTGCTTTTTTCTAACGACTAAACCCTTTTTGGTTAGTAATACTTCCCATGATTAGTGTGCATGTTTGGGTGATGCAAATCATATAATAGGTTACATTCTGCAGTTGAAAACACAGAGTTTTGAAATGCTGACATTTGTTCTATATGCAGGCTGAGTAGTTTACATATGATCATCTAAATTTCTGAATCAAGAGCCAATCAATAAATGTTAATGTCATTTTCATGTTTAGTACCCCAAAATTAGTCAAGATTGGTTGTTTTCCTGTCAGTGATGGGATCCTGTCTCATGTAATGGATGTGTTATGTTAGCCATTATGCTGAAAGAGACCACCTCTGTCTAGAACAGGTGAAGTGGTGATCAGTTCTGCTCATAACTTTTACCCATCATGAATTAATTCATTATTACAGACACAATACTTATTAAAGAGATCTTACCTTTTGAACTATGTGATCAAAATTAATCCCTAGTTCTGAAATATAAAACATTCAATATAATATATAATATGATCATTGTTATTAATATATGTGATCATAGCTTATAATATCTGCGATGATAGTTGACAATATATGTAATAACAGTCAATAATATTTGTGATCATAGTCAATAATATATGTGATCATACTCAATAATATATAGAGGTGCTAGGGCTGGCAAGAGGATGGATTCTTGTTCAGGCAGACTGTGATGAGAGCAAGGTTCTGCAAAGGACCAACTACAACATTCAGCTGAAATTTGCAGCAATAACAAACAAAATTCACACAAATGTTTTCTACTGTTACAAATGATGTAAAATTATAAAGATGTTGAAAAAAAAATAATAGATTCATTTGTCTTTAAAAAATAAAAAACCTTGCTCAGAAATGACAATGAGCAAGCAATGACAAAGTCCAGTTGAGGTGCTGTAGGTGTGGCTACACAGATGAATAGACTGAATCATATGGAAACCAAACACAGAGGTTTTGGGAAAACGGAATAGAAAGTTGTTCAAAGAAATAAACTACTGAAGCAAAATGGTTCAGCTACATCAAAAACCATACTGGAGGAAAAAGGTCAAGGTGGGTGGGCAAGAGGTAGATAAAGATATAAGTGGGAGGATAACATAAGAGTAGAACAAAGATCAGTCTAAGAAAGTACAACCAAGACTAGAGACAGAAAGTGCTGGTGATCCATTGCAGCCAACCTTCATTATAAAGACAACATCTCAGTGGCTGAATGACATAAATGATATAAAATATACAAGACTTTCTATTTCAGAACATATGGGCGGGAGGTGAGAGAGGAAGTCCGTGAAAGACAGGGTTTGGATGACACGTGCAAAGAAAAAAAAAAGGGGAACCAATACATTATTTAAGCATTCAAAAAGCATAAGACAAATACAAAAAAATACCACTTGAGCTACAACCTAGTACCAATATGAAAACAAAACACAAATTAAACCACAGATTTCACAACTGCAGTCTGATCATTTTTAAACATAAATACAAAATGTGTCACCAATACCTGTATCATTGGGAGCCGCCATGGTCTAGCGGCTAGATGCTCGCCTGCCGATTGGAAGGTCATAAGTTTGGGTCTTGATAGGGGCCGGACGTTTTTCAAAAATAATTGTGGCTGCCTGTCCAGCGTGATGCTGACCACATGCTGACCAAGTGCTGTTTGGCCTATACAATATAGGTCTATCCCTATATACCCAATAGGCCTGATGCCATGGAAAAGGGTCCTTTAATTTACTTTACTTGTATCATATCCCCCCCCCCCCCCCCAAAAAAAAAATTGTATCACCGATAAACAGAACATACCCTCATAAGTTTGACATGTGTATTTTAATTAACCTTCCAGCTGTGTTCTATAATACGTGACGTACATTATTGTCACTTAAACGGCTTAGTGAACGAACGACTCACCTTCCATTAGAGGTGGTTCATCTTCATAATGATCTGTTCCAGTGTCATGCTTTTCCTGCACTGCAATGGGACTTGGAGTCAGTATAGACCCAGTATACATTGACTGATCAGCAGCAACTCCATAAGCAGAACCTCCGGCATATCCCCCCTGGTTGTAATTAAACTGGCCAAATTGGCTGACAGAACAAAGAACAAACTGGCAATGTTAATTATGGAACTGTGTTGCATATCTGTAACTTAACAAAGAATTTATCTTGGACCAGTGAAGACAGAAATGTCATGCTGGCACCTGGCAAAGCTTTAAAAAAAAAAGGTTTTGACAATATAGCAATTTCCCAAATAATGCTTAAAAATGATTTTATACAGGCCATAAATAAAATTGTTTTAAAATTGAATGTTTGCATAAAAGATTCTTTTATTCTTCACATATACAAAGAAATATAAAGGAAGTCATCAATAAACATGAACAGAGTCAAGCATCAAATGGAATATATTCCTCAGGCCTGAAAAACAAAACAAAATATAACAGGTGACTTATGGTATGATACTGTGACCTGTCTGAAGCTTAAGATAATATTGATATCAACTTTAAAAAAAAACATATACCCATGTGGATTCTGGGGCCCTATTATAAAGAAAACAAGAACAGAACCACTGCCTACCACGTTGTAAGAGTCAACTAATTGGGAGCTTCCTTCGAAGTCAGAGTGCATCTGCCTGAGAGGCAAGGAACCAGCAGTCTGCATACAAATGAGTCAGATCTGTAAAAGGGATGCACACACAAAACTTAGGTTCTGGAACAGAACTGCAGTCCATAAGTGGATGAACAACCAGAACTTTCCGCCAGAGTTTACAGTTGGTGAATGCTAAGAAGAACTTAAAAAAAAAAACACCCTATCTGGTTCAGAGGAATGAATGGATGAAGAATTAACATCCCTTCACCCTGGACATTCCCAAACATGCTCTGTCTCCTTCTTCAGTGGCCAATGAAGAGTCAATATGCTAACTACCTGCTGCAACTTGATTAAAAGTCCGCCTATGTTTTCTCTGCAGCTTTGAATATCTTCCAGACCCCCCCCCCCCCCCCATTGAATTAGTCTGTCAATGTAAGGATTCCCTATCTGTTCTGTTGCACTCTCCATTTGATCCCAGAGAGCTATCACTACTTCCATCTTATCACAATGCAGTTCATCACCCAGAGGAGCTGCAGCAGCCAATCTATCAGGCTGCTCATTACCTGGCACACCTGAATATCCTATAAAGAAAATCTATGATATGCTTCTGATCAGAATCTTATCAAGTGACCATAGGTAAACACTCTAAACACTATTTTTAGTTAATATATTAAAATATATTACCTCCTTAATGTTTGCGCAGATGTGAATGCTGCCAAGAGCACTAACTATACATTTAGTAAAACACATGGCACGCCTAGAACATAGCAGTTTTAGTGTTACTAGACAAGCCCAAAAAAGTTATATTTATGGGGAAGTTGTGATATTTATGGAAAGAAATGTTGGTTTTGCAGGTTCTTTTGGAGGATTTTTAAAAATCTGACCAGAGTCATCCCCTACGCCTGGTACTATAGTATAGGGGGGTTAGGGTCAGGCTTAGTGTTAGTTGGTGTACATTTAACAGTAACACTAAAACTGCTATGTTCTAGGCGTGCCATGTGTTGGCTGTTTTCAGCGAGTTGATTGTTGACTGAGATATCATTTCCAGTGTGTGTTACTTTTGTTCATTCTTCCTCATGACTTTGCCCTGTTTGCAAGTGGAGTTCTTACTTTCTGACTTTGCTTTCACCCTGAATTTTCCTGACCTATCATCATTCATGCATATAACCCTAACCAACGAGTATGCACTCCTTTTCAGCCCCCCCCCCCTCCCCCCAGTATTCCCAGTTGGCATCCCACTGCCTAAGTCCTGACCAAAAGAAACACTGGTTAAAGCAAAACTTTACAGATCTAAGTGAATTATAGAATAATGAGAAGTTCATACTAGAAACGACACTGTAGATATATATAATTTATTTCAAGTGAACGAAAGAAGAACAAGAAGGGGAAACTAACTCTAACCCCTATATACTACAGGACCATCAGGGAAAATCTCTAGGAATTCCCTACCAAATCTCACAGCCACTGAGATGGGGTGAAAAAGCTAAACAGTACAAAATTACCATTTTACACCTCTCTCTCTCTCTCACGCACACACACACGCACAAAATGAATTTATCATTAAAAAAATTAATACACACACAGTAAGGGGAGTAGCAAATAAAAACAAACGCAGCATAGAATCAACTGGTTTAAAGCTCTTGGGGCCTGTAAACTAATTATAGCACAACACTTACTTGACCCTGTCATCCAACAATGGTAAAATTATGATACAGAAAAGCCTATAAATAAAGCAACTGTTTAAGAGGAAACCCCACTAAAGGCTATCTATGGTAAGTTTAGTCATACCTTGTTACACTGAATGTTTGTACAGACGCAGAAAGGGCAAATGGATTAAGGCTCGGAAATGCTACTTCTACTTAGTTATGTGATTCTGTAAAAAGAAAAGATTTAAACCAGATGTAATTTACTTACGGTTCCTGTCCAAACTGAGCTTCAGCGTTGGGATCATATCCATAACTTTGGTTGTCATAATAATTAGACTGGAAAAATCCCTCATTTTCAAATTCAGACATCTTTGTATGTGTACTGTTGAGGTTCTTTTTTATTTTTAAATATCTGCAATAAGAAATATACAACATATCTGCATATTTTTCTAAATATCCCCAATTCTTGTCATGTAATTGTAGGCTTCCCACAATTTATTTTCCCCTGCTGATTCCACAGAAAGGACATTCTAGTTAAATTATTAACAAGTTTTCCCACTGTATGTCCTATCAAGTGTCAACAAATTTTTCTCACCTCCTAATTCACATATTTAGTTCTTCCCATAAGCTCCACATCTGTGTTTCTATTATACTATTCGCTGTTTTGTGCCCGGGCATGAGTTAATGAATATTTGTAGGTCACTAGCATTCGTATAAGTCATTCTCTAAGTTTCTAATCCACACAACAGTACTGATTTAAGGTAAATGTTAAATATCTTAAGTTTAGCATTATATTTAATTTCTGCTGACTTCCATCAATTTCTTGCTACTAAGCTTATTCCAATGTCATTGTGAATGTTCCCATTTTGTCCACACTGATACCTACATTCTTGTATCATTGAATCTCCTGAAGTGAGGTTTCACCAAGGGTGACCAGATTACCAATTGCTTAGTTTATTTTCATTATCCTTGTCTTACCCTTTCAAACAAAGA
The DNA here is from genome assembly GCA_905116865.2 of Candidula unifasciata. Classification (NCBI taxonomy): domain Eukaryota; kingdom Metazoa; phylum Mollusca; class Gastropoda; order Stylommatophora; family Geomitridae; genus Candidula; species Candidula unifasciata. Next base: position 50,630 of record CAJHNH020008168.1, on the reverse strand, counting down.
ATGCTAAAAAAAAAAACAACACCAAAAAAAAAAAAAAAAAAAAAAAGGTTCATGACCATGTGGGAATTCCAGAAAAAATGCTTACAACAATTTTACACAGGGTACTAACAATTTTTGTAAAAATTTATTTATTTAAATCTTTTTAGTCTAAAGAGTGATTAATAAACGTGAAGAGAGTGAAGCATTAAATAAAATACATCCTCTGGAGCCTCAAAAATATATGTATCGGGTGACTCATGCAGCGACCCCATGACCTCTAACACTGAGGCTAACAGAAAGTTTGATGTCAACTCAGCTTTATAAAAGCCATCGGCTCGCAATAAAAACACTCCTAAATGGCGTTTTTCAGTAATTATGTGCTGTTGATCTTAACACTGCACAGGCACGAAAACCCAACAGCGTTAACTAAGCATTTCTTTATTTATGTCACCTTAGAAAAGTCAGTAAAGTGACATTTATGGGGAAATGAGCCTAACCGAAAATGTCAGCTTTGTCGCTTCTCAGGATGATATGGTTGACCTAAAGTCCTCGTGTGGCTACACACGGCCTGTTTTGAAAGAAAAACAATAGATCCACTAGCCTTCAACAAGCATGTGCTGAAAGGTGACTAATGAAGAATTTGCTGAAATCAGAAGTGATGGGATGAAAAGCTCATATATATCAGTCTAGCTGTAGACCACAACATAACGTGCATACGACACTTGTAAAGGCAAACATTGAAGAAGACCTAACTTTTATTACCCTCCACGAAAGTGTGTTTAATTTATTTTACATGCTGGGCACGAGGGCAATGTCACAGTTAAATCTAGATAATCCAGCTGTTAAAATAAGAAACCAGATAATCCTGTTGTTAAATGACAGTCCAGATAATGAAGCTGTTACATGAGTCCAATCCTGCTATTACATGAGACTCCAGATAATCCAGCTGTTTCATGAGAGTCCAAATCACAAGCTGTTATTTCAGCTCACTGAATTATATTTATGGTGGTAGTCATTGCTGCCTCCATATTCCAGCCTACAATTGGTATACAAAATAGTTTCTATAAAATGCACAAATTTAGTAATTTCAACCCAAAATTTTACTGACTGTGATGCAGTTCGGTCTCCATCTTTTGAAGGATTTAACCATGAGTCTATGTTGGTATCTGAAACTAAAATAGGCTATCCTCAGAATAACGGTCCAAAATTATGGAGGCCGAAAATATACCCTAACAGGGCCTCAGTCACATGTAAATTGCGGACTTCCGGCGACTACCACCACCGCCGAGAGTATCTCCCGTGCCGCTACACATGTTGCGGAGCGGGGCTAAACTAGATGGCTGGGACTCACGAGCCACAGCTCCTGCATCTCCTGCAGCTTCTTTAATTTTATTTGCTCCTGAGTCCCAGCCATCTAGTTTAGACGCGCGTAGCGGTGTGGGAGATACTCTTGGCAGTGGCGGTAGCCACTGGAAGTCTGCAATTTACATGTGATTGAGGCCCTGTTAGGGTATATTTTCCACCTCGATAATTTGGGACCGTTATTGCAATGTGCTGGTTATGTTCTTTCATGCCACCTTGCTATATGACAAACATTTAGTTGCGATGACACAGCAGAGACGAATGTTCAGTTGTATACTTTTATTCGCTGAATCACAACACAACACAGGCACACATTCTTTTGTCCCCGTGTTACGTTCTGCTTGGCTGATTTCTGACGGCCTGGTCAATCCTTTCACACATTGCTTTGGTCCATCCGCATCTCTCGAATCACACAGTCATCCTTGTACCTGGTATTAGTACATGTAGGAAACATTCATATCTTCTCTCGAAACATTACAAGTATTCACAATTCCTCCATTCTCCTCAGGCGTTCACTCATACTCTCGCAACCAGGTCCGAACTTCAACTGCCTTACTCCCGTCTCTCGGTTCACATCTTCCGTTCCAGTCTCATGCTTTTCTTGTAACCCTTATTTAACTCACCACGGGATATTCAAGACCCACTTATCTCATTTTTCTTTTGTATCACTGGTCCTCTGACCTTGTCCTCCCCATCGGAAACTCTCTAGGATTTCCCCAGAAATTCACAACATTACCTTTATTCGGAGGATAGCCCTAAAATTATATAATCTCCACTTATAACTGACTCAAAGGCTTCAATGCAGTATCATTGAACTGAATATTGTAATCTATATCTAGCTGTGATGGCTTCCTAAGTAAAATCCAATATATAAAAATTCCATAGCATCCCTAAATTACATTATAAATTATATTATAAAATTATATAAACATTAATTAGTAACAGTATTTATATAATTTTACACTCATTAATAATATTATTGGCTAAGAACTGACGCATCATTGAATGAGGTACTGTTGGACTGCATTTTTGTTCAAGTGCTAGGCAAATACAGTAATGGTTGCAATATTTAACTCAGAACACCTGACTAAACTAAAGTACTCAAAAGTCAACTAAACAAAGTGTGGAAAAAAGATGGAACTTAGTTAATTTAATTATTAAGTCTAAAACTCAAAAAAGGGCCCTCCTCCGAACTTCAACCCCGGCCAAACAAATACCATAACAGGGCCTCAGTTCTGTGTAAAATGAGGATTTGTGGACTACCTGCTGAGAAACAAATTGCGGCAAAACTAGGATCGGCTCCGAAAAACGAAACAAATGCTCTAACAGGGTCTCAGTGATATGTTAATTGCGGACCTGTTTCTGCGACTATGCCGCACCGCTGACAGTATCCCCCGTGAATGGGGGGGGGGGGGGGGGGGCTAAACTAGATGGCTGGGACTCACGAGCAGCAGCTACCGCATCTCCTGCAACTTCCTCCAATTTATTTGCTCGCAAGTCCCAGGCATCTAGTTTAGATCCCCATCCGCGCCGAGCGGCAGATACGCTCAGCGGTGAGTTTAATTGGAAGAACATTATCGCTAATGTGCGTCGGAGCGCGTGGTCTCCCACCCATCTCCATATCATCGTCTGTAATGTTGCGTGTCTCGAAACTGTAAATGGTGGCTAGTATCATCTGCAGAAACGCTCAAAACTGTCAACGGTCGCTATTATCGTCTGATACTATCGTCTGCAGTGTTGCGTCTCTTGAAATCATAGTAATCAAAGTAGAAATCATACAGTAATCAAA
>CAJHNH020008168.1:0-42500 GCA_905116865.2 Candidula unifasciata | reverse complement strand
TCAAGGGGAAGGCGGCACGGATATTCAATCAGAATGTTAGTGGTGCCTTCGGAATTGAAACCCTGCGCTTGTATGTTGCTGAAGATAGGGGAGGGGTACTTTTGAGAATCTCCCGAGTGCTGTCATATCGATTCGTAGTCCAACATTCAACATAAAGAAGTTTTCTCGACTGCAGTCGCCTTCCTAGATGGTTTTTCTGCAGGTCAGGCTTTGTATCTGATGGCTCTAAATAATCTTGTCCCAGTTTCAGAACATAGTTTATATGCAGACGAACAACGATGGCGAAGTCTGATATTATAAATCGTTTTGAACCATACCAACAACGACGGTGGTCTGATATTATAAATCGTTTAGAACCATACCAACAACGATGGTGAAGTCTGATATTATAAATCGTTTTGAACCATACCAACAACGACGGTGGTCTGATATTATAAATCGTTTTGAACCATACCAACATCGATGGTGAAGTCTGATATTATAAATCGTTTTGAACCATACCAACATCGATGGTGAAGTCTGATATTATAAATCCTAAAATGCCATTGACTGGGCCGGGATGGCGTCTAATCTGCTTTATTTGTTGCGCTTTCTGATATTTCGACAATGTTAATGTTTGATATGGACATTTTGGGTTTTCAATTCTTCCTAGTTGCTGACATGTTCCTGTCAACGCCTTCCGGAGTTGTTATTTCGTTTCGTGGGTACATCTGACAGTTTAATTAATTTATTTCTTGTCTAGCCATTTTTTTTTTTTTAAATTTCAAATTTACTTCTTTCTTCTAGTGCGTCTTCTCCTCTTGATAATTTCAGTTTTCTTCTTTATTTTCTCGGACTTTCCCTGTGGAGTTATCCTCGCCTTCATTTTCTTGTCTTTTCCCAGTTTCTGCTTTTTAAGGGTCTTCAAATTTTCACGATTTGCTTTGCTGCCAGGTACTCCAGGCAGACTATGAACTATTGTTCGGCACACTTGGCTCATACTGAGCGGATCATCACGGATCTCATCCAATCCTTTATCAAGGTTATCTGAGATAACTGCAGGCTGCGGACCAAACATAATTTCGTTCTCGCGAAGAAGGCTGAAAGCAGATGTTAATTTTCTAATGGGAGCATTCTTGTCAGAAGCCTCACTAAGACCTGCCTGTGGCTTTCTGTGACGTGCTGCTGATCTGTTTCGTCTAGTTGAAGCTCTCCGCGACGTCCTGTACCGCGTCCTTCTGCGGCGTCGTCTAATGTTACTCTGTGCTCTTCTGCGGGATTTGTTATTTTTACGCTTCTGGAATTGTCCATATGATCCGTTTTTAGGTTTTATTTTAAGTCTTCTCTTACTTCGACCTCTTTTGATTGCCTTGTGTTTACTTTTGCCTGTTTTAAATTTGCTTTTGCTTCGTATATATGCATGTTCTGGCTTTCGTCTTTTCACCTTACTTTTTCTTCTATTCTTTGCATAAGTGATAAGTTGGATAACAGAGCGTAGATTCTTCCCTTTCTTTCTTCGCAGCCGTCTCCTGAAGCGGGAACCCACTCTACCTCGAGCGACTGATTTGGAGCGTCTCAGTTTTTGGTTCTCCAACTCCTGCAGCAGGGGCCAACAATGCGGATGCTGGACTGGCCTAGTTCTGTACATCACAGACCCGAGTCTCAGACGAGTTCTGTAGGCGATGGCGTCGTCCACCCGCTTTGACTTCTTGGGTCTTCTCCTCGGCATCTTTGCCTCAACCGCACCTGTAGTTGTTGAAGAGATATAATCAGGACTGAGTTTATAACAGGGGAAAGCAGACAAAGAACCAATAATAAATTACAACTGAGCAGCAAATATTGTGGTTTGCCTACTTACAGAGAATACCATGTGATGCCATACCGAACATGGCATATACGAAGGAGAAGAATTTAGGGACGAAGATATACGAATAAATGATCAAGGGACTATGCTCGAGTAGGGGAAAAAAATCTAGAACCAAAAACTTTGTATCGTAAGATACATGATGCAATAAAAGAGGAGGTGTAAAAGGGAGGAGAAGAGGGAAAAAGAAAAAGAAGAAGAAAGAAGAAGAAGAAAGAAGAAGAAGAACAAAGGGAGGAAGAGAACAACAACAATAAAAGCAATAGCAGCACCAACAATAAGCTATCTATTTCACTAATGTGTTTATACTTAGCTTTGTGGTCTTCTGTCATGTATTGCACTTATCTAGCACAATCATTCCTATTTAAAGAGTTTGCGATATAATTTACAAATATATCAACCAAAACATATTTTTGGGGGGTTTCGATTCGAATATACATTTACTATTTTTTTTTAAATTGAACTATTAATAATTATAGGGCCTGGGGCAGACCGAACATAAAATGGTCCTGGATCATCAAGCTGCACTGTCCTGGTCAATTAACATCAGCTTTTAGTAATTTATTTCATCAACCAGGCTTTAAGGTGCCAGAAAGGGAGGGATTTGGGGGGGGGGGGGAGGGGGTAAGAATCATGTCACTTTTTAAGCTAGGGCAAACAACTTGGTAATCATGCATACTGTCGTGAAATGATAGCCATTACGCATCGGTCTGTAAGGCTGATAACCTGTCTTACCTGTAATCTGCACAAAATTCAAACTTGGACTCGCCCGGAAATATATAGTCCCTTATATCTATATATATAGGCCTTTATTGGACAACATTATTATGTCTGCCTTTTCTGGTTACTTTAACTAAACTCCACTTTTAAATGTATATCTCTTCGATATATATTCAGGGAGTTATTTGAGGTTCCTTGGAAACTGATTTACTCCTTGCCCAAGTATACAAGGGACTTCTTTTGTTACCAACGCCTGAAGTGTCTAAGTGACGCTATTCTCCTTGCCAGCTTCTCTAGCGTCCAGACGTGTTAATCTATGCCTGTATCATTTCATTTTTCAAGGCAATCTGGAATGTCTCAGTTTTTACATATGCTTGGGTAAGTTAATTATAGTTTACGAGTACCTAGAATGATGTCTGTAAAGTAGTCACTGCTGTAGAGAGATCGGTATCGGCTGTGTGATCCCTCTTAGTTAGACCGTTCTTGATCGCTAGAGAAGCGGATTCGAACGTAGACCTTCCCCTGTACAGATTAAATAGCTTATGCCCTCAATAAACCACCCATACTGGTAAAACTTAATACCCTTACAATTGTGTACGTTTTAAACTAACTAGAGAAGTTGTACATACCAAATGGGGCCAGAATTAGGTCGGGACTGTGTCGTCCATTGTATGAGTATGGTTGACCCAGATCAGTGGATGGTAAGACGGGCGGTTGGGAAAGCTAGTGAATGCAGGTACTGACAGTAAATATTGGTGTCTGTGTGCAGAGGGAGGGGAGAGAGAGAGTGATATATGTGTTAGAACACTCTATCTATCTCCACTATATATCTGACTTGCCTTCTCTTGCACTAAACAGACAGATAAATATAGGAGACTTATGTCTTTTGGTCTGGAGAGGCAATCTGAGGAATGAAACAGGAGAGCAGGGGGGAGTCAGCAGATGGGGGTTGATGACTGATGCTTGCTCTGTCTTTCCTGTCAAGATGTTACCCTCTTGGTGATGACTAATGTTGAGTTATTTTCTTGACAGGATGTATCTTTTGTGAAGAGCTGGCAGAAGATTCACAGTCCAACCAACACCCACCAACCATCAAACCACCAGAAACAAACTGTTACCCACCAGCTAACACCTGTGAAGGTTCCTGACATCTCCAACATGGGGGAGATGGTACCTCAAACAGCCTACCAGTGCTAGAGCTTAGGTTTGGCTCACAAACAATTTGTGTTCTACTTGGTGATAGAGACTTGCTAAGTACCAGTGCAGTATTGTGTCCTCTATGGTGAGGTACTCTCTGACTATTTGATCCAGTGGAGCAGAATTTCCAGAATCAAAGACAGTCGAATCATCCGGAGCTGAAGGAGGCATCATAGACAGAAAGGATAGAAGCTAAGTCTGATGCTTCGCATGATGTTGTTTTCCTCACAGCTCCTTGGTTCCAATGATGACATATAGTCACCTCCAGGACCGGCTGTCTACCTAGTTTCCTTAGGATCTAGACATTAGTGCTGAGATTCTTTCACTGATAGCTGGAATTCACTTCAATTGTTTTTGTACAGATATTATACTAAATACATGCATTCATTTTCATGGCTGACTTAGGTTTCTCTATGTCACCTTCTTAAGTGTTTAGCAGTTGTATGTGTATGTATCTTCATTATATGTGTTAACATGGTTATGATAATGAACTATCATAACCTGGGAGCTTTCTTTAGTAAGTAGTGGGGGTGTCCAGCCAAGTGTGCCTAAAAATATTGTATTTATATACTGATATATTTTGTAGTGCCAATACTTGAGTTGCCCTACTCCAGAGATAAGTTGAGCGTATATTGGCCACGGGGAATCCCTTAGACCAATACGAGCCAAACGACTCAACATAATTATCTCTGAGTGCTGTTGGTTTTGAAGGAGGAATCCTTACATTAGGCACGCGACAGGAGTGATATGTGACACATTCTAGGCATTGTATTCTCCCATTCACCCTTAATATGAACATGATTGATACAACCTGTAAATAGATCAGGGGTTAAACAACCATCTTTATCTTGTCCCATGATAATCAGCGAAGGTGACACTGCTCACCTACGTTGAGGAATTATTTATAATTTACTCAATATTAATTGTTGCCATAATCTTTGTTAACCCCTTGAACTGATAATATATGCAAAGCTGTATTTATAGACTCTTTCGTAATTGCTTTAGAAGGTGGAAAGGAATATTTTATGGAATTGCTTAAGAAGAATTAGAATCAGCAAACATTTAACTGAAATATGTAGGTGCTTATATACATACATCAAGTAAAAGTTGCATACGAACAAAAGCAGGTACATCGCACCTTTTGGGGTAAATTCAGGAGTAAGACAGGGACGTGTGCTATCTCCCCTGCTTTTTATAAGATACATCGACAATATATGCAAAGAAGCAGAGAGAGAGAGAGAGAGAGTAGAGAAGGATGATATCTCAGAATTGTTATTTGTAGATGACCAAGTATTAATAGCTGAAACAGAAGAGAGCTTACAGAACCATTTAAACTAAGTCAGTTAAAAGTGTGAGAAATGTAACATTAGGATAATCAGTGATAACACAGAGGCAATGGTGATAGACAAGAAGAAACCATATCAATTAAAGTAAATAACATCAATAAAACAAACGTGCGAATTTAAATATCTAGGGTAATTTTTCACCTCAAAAGGTAGAATGGATAAAGAAATCAAGACACGAAGTGTGAAATCAAATCAGGTTATGGGACAATTATCACCGCTTCTGACGCAGAGAAAAACACCGCTGTCAACCAAAGCAAATCTCACACGAACGTGTTTTTTTGTTTGGGGGGGGGGGGGGGGGGGGGGGGCACACTTGTGCTACCAGTGCCAAACATGGACCCTTACTACAACTAATTAGCGAAAGATCGTAACATCAGAAATAAGATGTCTTTGGAGAGCTGCCGGTGTGACAAGAAGAGATAAAATAAAAAATAAAGAAATTAGAAGAAGACTATGATCAGTCACACAATTAATTTAAGAACAACAAATGAGATGGTTTGGCCACGTGACAAAAATGCCCTGGTACCAATCGCTACAGAGAGCCATTCTGAAGAGATATATTGAACACGGATTAAGGGGAAAACCGGGCAAGAGATGGAGCGACATATCAGGAACAACCTAACAGAAATGAACACCAACTTGTACAATGCATTAGAAAAAGCTCACAAAGGATCCTTACATATTTCCCAACACCTCGCTGAGGTAAATGGTGGAAGAGAAGAAGAAGAAGAAGAAGAAGACACCTTAAACTAACTCACTATAATCCGCCGACTTGTTCAATAACTGCCAACGTTGAAGGCGGCAGAAAAGCTCAGCATTCCACGTTATCAAAGGGACAAATTATTACTACAGGCAGACAGTTGGTAAACCCATGCCGGAGAATGACACATGGACGCCAACAATGTTAATGATGGTTTCCTTTTCAATTTGTTGACGTACTTGTCCAACATCCGCTTCTGACGTCACTTCCCAATGAACCGTCATTGAATACAACAGAAGAGGCAGTGTATGGCTGTCAACTGTGATAGAGAATGTATTTAATTTACGTTCCTAGTTTCATCATGATTCAGAATCAGTGTACAGGTTATTAAACAAGATCATACGTATTTATTTACAGTCAAGCTCCATTTTTCAATCGCTCATTAGGATCAACGAAGCGTTGTTGACATTTGCAAGCAACGAAGGGCATGTGCTGAGATCATAGAGTTGTGACACTAAAAGTATTACAGAAATATGACATTAGTGGGTCCTAAGGTGCCAGATGCCAACTACCCGCCCCAGGTATCCACCGAAGGGATCACCAGCACGGAATGGGAAGACTCCGCGGACAAAAGAGATGATAATGATATTCCCATACCAGCTCTGGTGAAGTTGGTCATCTCGGCTTTGCGTTTTCTACGGAACAGAAAAGGTTCATCAGTGGCCGACATACAGCGCTTTCTTTCATCTGAAGGTTATGTTTTCAGTGCGGGCCAGCTGAGGGCCGCCATCATTCAGGCCATGAAAGAAGGCACCATTCAGCGGCCCCCGAGTGCCGTGGAGAAGGGCGTCTACGGTCTGTACATACTTGTGGAGGGGAAGACTTCACATAAATCTAGGCGACACGCAAGGGGCAACACGAGAAGGTCACGCTCAACAGGTGGTAAATGACAACAGCTGTCTGATATGTTCAGTAAGAAAATTTGTTCGATGTCCCTTGTTTACCTACTTTCACTGACTCACCCCCCCCCCCCCCCGCCCCAGCATATGTTTGCTGTTTTTCAGCTGTATTATGTAATGCAGTACGGCAGTAAATTAAAACACACGCACGCGCGCACACACATGCAGTTTTGGCATCTTTCAAGACGATAGTGTTATACTGGGCTATGAGGAGGCAAAGGTCATGGCAATTTAATAATAAAAAGAACCAGGGGATGCGACCAACGCTCAACACTCAGGGGAAGGATGAGACGGATATACAATCAGACTACTGGTGCCATCGTAATTGGAACTCTTTGCTTGCTGCTGAAGATGGAGACGGAACACTTATGGAAGTGTCCCAGTGCTGTAATGTCGATTCTTAATTCAACATTCAGTCCATATAGTTGGCGAATGTGACCAGCAAGACCCGACCACTTTAGGAAAAATCTTCCACAATTATAATATAGGATTTCAGGTCAGTTATTGTCAATATTTGTGTTAAGTGGGTTTTTTCTCAGACGCTCAGCTCTCATCCTTTTTTGCAAATATTTCGTCCTTTATTCTCATTCCCTTACTGATGTGCCCCCTCCACACAACACGGTCCTTGACATTTTGATCCCACGAGTCCACCTTAATACCCGTATCATTCATGCCCGCTTGCACACATCTTTATATCATAGTAGCTGTCGGCCTCGACATCTTTAACTCTTTATGTCACCATAAATGATGTCTTTTTGCCATCCTCCGTTCTCTGGGTGTGACCCAGCCACCTGCGCCTTCGTAGACTGAGCAATTAAAAGACTGTTGTAAGGGTGTGACCCAGCCACCTACGCCTTCGTAGACTGAGCAATTAAAAGACTGTTGTAAGTAATGCCTGCTCTTTCCAATACCCTGGTGTTTGTGATCTTGCCCTGCCACTCAAAGCCAAGCCTTCTTCTTAGGCATCGATAGGGAAAGCTATTAAGCCATTTCTCATGGTAACCCACATCAAGGGATGATTCTTCTTCAGCATACCGAGCCACTGAGGTTCATTGCTCCAGAGATCACCTGCCCCCATTCTTCCTCTTTCCAGTTGGTGACACCGAGTGTTTGTGGGTCTGTCTGGATATTATCACTCCATCGTCTTCTTGGTCTGTGTTGCGGGCGGTTAGGGAATATACCGCATACTTGTAAAGTTTCTAGGGAGTTTGATTATAAATGCCTGTCCGCCACCCATTCACTGGATTCCCGCATGGCCACCCACTATCATTGGCATGGCACATGTTGATGGTGATTATAATTGGAGTTAAGGGATACAAAAAGACCACTATACGCCACACACTTGTGACAAGCTAACTCATTTCCTTAAGTCACCAGTAACGTTGTCTACGAGTACAGTAACACATTACACCAGGCCACGTATTATGGTTCATAGTGCCTCAGTCTTTATTGTGGACGAATACAAACTAGTATTTTACAGTATCTACTAACGCCCTGAAGAGGATGAAACAGCTGCTACAGTCATAACAAACCAATAAGCCCTTTATGGAGTACTCCGAACACCCTGAGAACCCAGGACTCCTGGTGAACGACCTCTTGAAACGACACCATCGACTGTCTCACCATCCTCCTCAATCACGGACAGATTATAACGATGATGAATATGTGATCGACGACACACTGTCAAGTCTTCTGCTGCCTTCCGAAGTATTCACCTCAGCAGTATTTCCAGACATGGACGAACACCCCAGCGATCTATGTACCAGGTGCGTGCTACGGGCAACGCAAACTCGACCGCGCAAATACACCTTGTGTTGTACAGTGACCACCTCCTGACGGCTGTCCTTCACGGACCCATCTGTCTGAGAGTTTAAGGTAGATGCACCATACGGTGGAAAAAAAAAAGCCACAAAGCAATCCAGACCGCAGTCTGCTACCTAAACACTGAAACATCGCTGACTACCATTCTGTCAGTCAGCCTCCGATACTTTTCCCCAACATCACACTCAACGTTAGTGTCGTTGAGTGAACAGCCAACCCTACACTGTGGACGGGTCGTGACACTGACATTCCTAGCGGACACGTCACATTTCAATGTTAAACTCGTCCGGGAGGGTATATAGTCCTTTGTATTGATATATACCTCTATCTTGTGGAATAAACATTTCTAGACCCTCTAGTTGTTTTGAGAAGTCTACATTTTCAAACTTGCAACTTTGGGATGAATATTTCTTGAGTATAATTCAGAAATTCCTGTAAGCCTTTTTACTCTTTGGGCACGAATACAGGGACTTCTTTCCTAGAGACGCCAAGCTTAGTCTGGGCGGGCATTCTTTTGCCAAACTTCTGAAGTGTCGGAAGACTTTGTAATTCGCTCATCAACTTTGGTGCTTTCAAAGTACCAGTTTAATCCTTGGAGGATTCCTAAGCTTGGGATGAAATCTCCTTAGAGGTCAGGCAGACGAATCACAGTCCAGCCAGCAATCACCAACCCATACCATTCCTATCACCAACCCTACCCAAAACCCTACCTATTGTTGCCACAACTGCAACATGGCAGGAGCTTGTGTGTGAGTTCCAGTGGCTGAGAGACAGTATTGCGGGCCACCTGTGTCATCAATCCAAGGAATCCTTCTTCAGGAGCTTGTGTGTGAGTTTCAGTGGCTGAGATACAGTATTGAGGGCCACCTGTGTCATCAATCCAAGGAATCCTTCGTCAGGAGCTTTGTTGGGCTCCAATGCAGTTCCTTTGTCCTCATATGTGAGACGATCAGTAGTTACCAGATAACAAGAGGAAAAGCTATCTATTGAGTCAGCCGATTCAAGTCACCATGGACTGAGGGGAGCAGAGACCCACCAGTTTGGTTAAGTAAACTTTGAGATGACACTGATGCTCTCTTACATTGCTAACTTTAGTTCACAGTGATGAATTATGTACTTGTTTAAGAACTGACTTTGGCTGTTTCAACATCCTTGCTGTGACGTTAAGTCATGAACTCCTTTCACTGGAAACCATCTTGATTGTCTTGATATTTGTACATATATATGTGTTGAAAGTATTACATTCATTTCGAAATTTTCATGGCTGACTTGGGTGTCCCTGTTTCACTATTCTAACTGTCTAGTTTTATGTTTGTGTGATTAATCAGTGTAATCTGTGTTAACATGGCTATGATAGTATACTATCATAACCTGGGAGCTAGCTTTTTATAGTAGTGGGGGTGTCCAGCCAAGTGTGCCTAGGAATATTAGATATTCTGTAGTGCCAGAGCTTGAGTTGCCCTACTCCTGAAATAAGTTGAGCGTATATTGGCCACGGGATCTCCCTTAGACCAATACGAGCCAACGCCTCAAAATTTTTATTTTAGAGTGCTGTTGGTTCTTAAGGAGAAATCCTTAAATCAGGCACGCGACACGAGCCGTATGTGACAGTTAGTTAACTAACACACACACGCAAGGTTCTCCACACCTTTTGTGCCCTTACAGATCCCCTTGTCAACTACGTGTCCATAGCCGCACATTGCCGACCCCACAAACAGATGGTCTACAAAACAGTCCATTCTGGAAATTACACAGACAGAATTCCTAAGTTTATCTCACGATCCACCAAACCCATTAGACAATTCACAGGAGCTCCGACAGAATAAAAACACCTGGTTAAAAGCACACTGGATTGGAACAAAACATGCTCAAACACGTCCACACACTAAGACTTCTCGAGAGACACTGACAAACTACTAGGGGACATTTCATTTTTGGCGCCTTTAGCAACTGCCATACGCATTTACTTCTTCTTCTTCTTCTTCTTCTCTTCCACCTTGTACCTCATCGAAGTGTCGGGGGGAGATGTAATGTTCGTTGATGAGCTCTTTCAAGAGCACTATTAAGACTGATGTTCATTTCTGTAAGGCTGTTCTTAATGCCATCACTCCATATTTTCCGAGATCTTCCACTCGCTCTATACCCGTTGTAACGTTTTAGTCTGGCTCGCTGTGGTAGATAGTACCAGGGCATTCTTGTCAGGTGTCCTAACCACTTCATTTGTTGTTCTTTGATGACCTGTAAGACTGGCTTTATTCGTAGCATTCGTCTGATTTCCTGATTTCATATTCTGTCTTTTCTTGAAACTCCTGCAGGTCTTCTAAGGCATTTCATCTCTGTTGTCACAATTTTACGTTCATTGGAGGATGTAAGTGTCCACGTTTGGCATTGATAGCATAGTGTTGGCCAAAAAATAGTTCTGATAAGATTCACTTTAGTACTCCGAGGTATCTGCTTGTGTGTCAACAGGGAAAATATTTGACCCAATACTTAATTAGCTTTGGCACATCTGGGCCTAATTTCTCTGTCCAGTTTTCCGTCGGATGTAAAAATTGCTCCCAAATACTTAAATTCCTCTGTTTGTCTCAGGGTGTTGTTTTTCAATTTATTTTCTAAATTGTCTTTATGTCTTCCTATCATCATTGTCTCTGTCTTCGTAGTGTTTATTGTCATATTATATTCCTCCCCTTTGTTACTAATTTGATTTAGGTTGTTCTGTAGGCATTCCGTATTCTCTGCTATGAGTACCTGGTTGTCGGCGATGAGTAATTCTGTAATATCTTCTTCATGATTAAAGTTCGTTTCGCTACATATGGTATCCATGTATGTTATAAAAAGAAGCGGCGATAGTACACAGCCCCGAAGCACACCAGAGTTCACTATAAAAGTTCTTGACAACCCTGCCTTCGATCTTATGCAGCATTTACTACGTGTGTACAGGCTTTTGCAAATATTAATTAGATGATTTACGCATCTACTGCGTGCGCATATTTCTGCATGGTACAGTTTTTCAGACAAGCAGTGAGGGACACTTCGTTCCATTTTCTGTCACGCCTAGTGACATTTCTGTCACGTGTTGTAATAAAATCACTGAACCATGCTTCAGAATAACGCTCCTGATAGTAAGTGACTGTTATAGAAACACTGTGTTCATTATTTAAGTTTATGATTATGTCAGACGCTATAAATCTTGTACTTTTCCTTGTTCCAGGATCGTCAAGAACTATCTGCTGCAAGTCATAAACAAGAATAGTGAACAGGAACTGCGAGATCCCATTCTGCTGGGGGAAAAAATGTTAGCTTTGTTTTACAATTTTAACTGGGAAAACAATAATGCACCTCTACTGTCATCATGAAACAAAAATGTAATAATATATTTATTATTTTCACTTGTTAGAAGATACATTAAATCAAATATTGCCTTTATAATTTGTTGTTATTTTTTTCTTCTTGTACTGTGATTACTTTGAATATTCTATTAAGCACACAACGTCATTGGATTAAATGAATTAGCATAAGGCTACTCACCATTGTAATATTTTTGATCATTTCTTTAAAATGAAACCATTTCACAATTCAATAACATAGAAACTAAGATACAATGATGCAGTGCTGATAAGAAGAACAGACTTGGCGTTCATCTAGAACAGTGCTAAAACATAACATGGCTAGATATCACAGCTAACAGTAAACAATGCTAAAACATTATGTAGAAAGCTTGCAGCAGACAGTGCCTAAACATGATACAGACATGTAATATGGCTACCAGCAGAAAGTGATAAACACACTGTGACCAGGTCACACAGCTGACAGCAGACAGTGCTAAACATGATGTGACCAGGTCACAAAGCTACCAGCAGACAGTGCTAAACATGATGTGACCAGGTCACACAGCAGACAGTGCTAAACATGATGTGACCAGGTCACACAGCAGACAGTGCTAAACATGATGTGACCAGGTCACAAAGCTACCAGCAGACAGTGCTAAACATGATGTGACCAGGTCACACAGCAGACAGTGCTAAACATGATGTGACAAGGTCACAAAGATACCAGCAGACAGTGCTAAACATGATGTGACCAGGTCACACAGCTGACAGCAGACAGTGATAAATATGATGTGACCTGGTCACAAAGCTTCCAGCAGACAGTGCCAAAACATGATAGAGACATGTAATATAGCTACCAGCAGACAGTGATAAACATACTGTGACCAGGTCACAAAGCTGACAGCAGACAGTGCTAAACATGATGTGACCAGGTCACAAAGCTACCAGCAGACAGTGCTAAACATAGTGTGACCAGGTCACATAACTACCATCAGACAGTGCTAAACATAGTGTGACCAGGTCACATAACTACCAGCAGACAGTGCCAAATATAATGTGACCAGGTCACATAGCTACCAACAGAGAGTGCTAAAACATGAGTTAAGTTAAAGTCAAGAAGATCGACTTCATTCCACCAGGTTTTATCATATGAAATTAGATCTTACTCCACAGAATGTTTAGCCGCATACCAAGAATGTAACACAAAGCATGAACTTCATATCTCATGCAACAATGCCCTTGGATCTCTGTAAACATTGCAGATATTAACTAAAAGATGCGGTAGGGAAATAAACCAGTGACTTTCAGCGGACGAGTCAAATGGCTTGATCACTTAGTCAGGGGATAGGCGGTGCTAAAACATGAAATGACCAGTGACAGCCAGTACTAAAACATGATGTGACCAGGTGAGACAGTACTAAAACATGATGTGACCAGGTGAGACAGTACTAAAACATGATGTGACCAGATGATAGACAGTACTAAAACATGATGTGACCAGATGATAGACGGTACTAAAACATGATGTGACCAGATGATAGCCAGTACTAAAACATGATGTGACCAGATGATAGACAGTACTAAAACATGATGTGACCAGGTGATAGCCAGTACTAAAACATGATGTGACCAGATGATAGACAGTACTAAAACATGATGTGACCAGGTGATAGCCAGTACTAAAACATAATGTGACCAGATGATAGACAGTACTAAAACATGATGTGACCAGGTGATAGGCAGTGCTAAAACATGATGTGACCAGATGATAGGCAGTACTAAAACATGATGTGACCAGATGATAGGCAGTACTAAAACATGAAGTGACCAGATGATAGATGGTACTAAAACATGATGTGACCAGATGATAGGCAGTACTAAAACATGATGTGACCAGATGATAGACAGTACTAAAACATGATGTGACCAGATGATATTCAGTACTAAAACATGATGTGACCAGATGATAGGCAGTACTAAAACATGATGTGACCAGATGATAGGCAGTACTAAAACATGATGTGACCAGATGATAGGCAGTACTAAAACATGATGTGACCAGATGATAGGCAGTACTAAAACATGAAGTGACCAGATGATAGACGGTACTAAAATATGATGTGACCAGGTGATAGGCAGTACTAAAACATGATGTGACCAGGTGATAGGCAGTATTAAACATGATGTGACCAGATGATGGGCGGTACTAAAACATGATGTGATCAGATGATAGCAGTACAAAAACATGATGTGATCAGATGATAGGCAGTGCTTAAACATGATGTGACCAGATGATAGACAGTACTAAAACATGATGCGACCAGATGATAGACAGTACTAAAACATGATGTGACCAGGTGATAGGCAGTACTAAAACATGATGTGACCAGATGATAGGCAGTACTAAAACATGATGTGACCAGGTGATAAGCAGTACTAAAACATGATGTGACCAGATGATAGGTGGTACTAAAACGTGATGTGACCAAATGATAGTCCTAAAACATGATGTGACCAGATGATAGTGCTAAAACATGATGTGACCAGATGATAGTGCTAAAACATGATGTCACCAGATGATAGCCAGTACTAAAACATGATGTGACCAGATGATAGTGCTAAAACGTGATGTGACCAGATGATAGCCAGTACTAAAACATGATGTGACCTGATGATAGTGCTAAAATGTGATGTGACCAGATGATAGCCAGTACTAAAACGATGTGACCAGATGATAGTGCTAAAACGTGATGTGACCAGATGATAGTGCTAAAATGTGATGTGACCAGATGATAGTGCTAAAACATGATGTGACCAGATGATAGTGCTAAAACATGATGTGACCAGATGAAAGTGCTAAAACATGATGTGACCAGATGATAGTGCTAAAACATAGTGTGACCAGATGATAGTGCTAAAACATGATGTGACCAGATGATAGTGCTAAAACATGATGTGACCAGATGATAGTGTTAAAACATGATGTGACCAGATGATAGTGCTAAAACATGATGTGACCAGATGATAGTGCTAAAACATGATATGACCAGATGATAGTGCTAAAACATGATGTGACCAGATGATAGTGCTAAAACATGATGTGACCAGATGATAGTGCTAAAACATAGTGTGATCAGATGATAGTGCTAAAACATGATGTGACCAGATAATAGTGCTAAAACATGATGTGACCAGATGATAGTGCTAAAACATAGTGTGACCTGATGATAGTGCTAAAACATAGTGTGACCAGATGATAGTGCTAAAACATAGTGTGACCAGATGATAGTGTTAAAACATGATATGGACAGCTTCCAGTAGACAGTGCTTAAATATGATGTAGCCACATCTATAAACAGACAAAACAAAACAGAATTTAGTCATATAACAGAACTACCAATAGATAGTGCCACATTACAATTTTTCCTCCCCCCCCCCCCCCCCCCCCCCACACCCATAACTGAATCTCATATTTCTTCCTCTCCATTCTCATCTTCTTCCTCATATGCACACATTAACAATCATGACTCCTGAAGTTGGACATTTTGGTGAAGCTCATCATCATCAAGTGCCGTGCCAGCTGGCATAGGCGTTTATGCGTCACCACAGATCTCGGTCTTTGGTGTTCTGGATGAATTATACTGATGATTTTCCTCCATGCCACTGTCTTAAGCCATCCACCATCATTTCTGTTGGTCTGCCTCTTCTACCTGTGATCTTTCCAGTGAAGATAGTGTTGCTTAAATCGTCACTTGGTACATAGCTGTTTTACTTTTTCAATTCCAAGCAGTTTTCATTTCAACTCCTTCTACCTGAAAGTGTTTAGCTTCAAAGCAGTGAATAATTTGGCCCTAAGGAGTTCCACATAGAAGCTATGAATTATATGAAGTTGTACTAGTAATCTAGGCTATGAGGAATGATGTAACATTCTTCTCTTACAGAAGAAGCTGGTAAATTAGATGATCTTTGAACTGATCCAGAAAGGCATGGTGGCTTGTTTGGGACCAAAAGAGTTAAGCATTTTATGTGAATCTCTTGTTCTGCCTCTCTTGCTTGTTTTGCATGCAAGGTAAATTCTCTGTTTGACCTGTTCTGTTAGTATGTCCCAGGAATGCTCACATGTCCTTTCCCTATGACCTAAGGTGTCATCCTGCAACTGTTGCAGCTCTCATGATCTCCTTGATTGTTATCTTCTTTGTCTATGTCATTCTCAACAGTCTGTGGCCTACCATTGCTGTGGTGTCTACATTCATTGTCGTCAATATTTAACTCCAGTTAGAAGACAGGAATAAATAACCATGCACAAATTGTCAATAAACATATTTTTGTTTTGTTTTTGCACTGAGAAAAATGCTTGAATAAATGAGAGAAACACATTTCATTAGTGTACTTTATTATAATCATAACACAAAAAACCCAGAAATGGTTAGTGTTAGTACGGAAAGCAACTCTAAATGTAGGCTATACACTTTCAATTTAAAAAAAAATCATGAACTAGCACAGTATTTGGTGCTACTTGTTATGAATACATCAGTAAATAAATGATCTAGTGCTTTATGTCATGGACACACTAACTAGAAAATGACAAGATGATTCTCTCAGAATCAGGGAAGGCAAAGTTAGGCAGCTGACCATCCACAATGGACGCCCGTGACCGAATAAATATGTGCACAATTTATAGAAGATTTGACTCTGTTATGGTAAAAACTATCTTGACATTATAATTCAAAATTGAGTTAGTGACATTTTCATTAAGACTGGAGTAAAAATAATTGTTAACTGGTAAATATTAAAGAAATAAAAACACATATATACAATTAGCAAGACATAAATATCACTCAAGTAAGAGAAATACAAATTGCCCTATAATAAAATGAATTTAAAAAAAAAACAACCTGAGTAAACAGTCTTCTTACATTGTGTGTATTTGGTTTTTACATTCTAAAAGTGGCTGGTCAGTTTGTAAATATCCTGCAACATTTATTGCTTTGGTTAGAGTAACTATGATTATGATGATGTTTTAAAGATGGCTGCATAAAGATAACATCACAATCTAGATTGTAAAAACAGTAAATTGGTCCATTGTTTGTATACGCTGAATCTAAACAATTGTACAAGGTCCGACAATTAGGTAATGAGACTAATTCCATAAAAATTAAAATAATCAACAATTGAAGATATAACCTGTATTTTATTCAAAGTAAGCCACTTGTGCATTGATACAGTGAGTAGCACGATCTAACAAACACTGGAACGACCTCTGTAGTTCTTCTGATGCTTTGACCCTTAAAGTCGATTTTACAGCCCTTTGGATGTCATCATTATCGTCAAAGACGCGTCCTTACAATGGTAACCTTAATAACGGAAAGATAAAATAATCACAGGGAGACAAATCTGGGAAATAGTATGGATAGTTGAGAACATACACTTGTTTTGGGGCAAAAAATAATGTTTTGATGATGTCTCGTGGGTACTCAACCCGCTGATGTTTTTGGTCATCAGCCATGAAGGCGGTACAAACCTGCAAGCAACTTTTTTTCGTGCCAAAATCTGGCACTAAAATTTTTTGAAGGGTCTCTCTATGAAAACCAGATTCATCTTCCATCATCCTGACAGTAAAACAACGATATCTTCTTGTATCCGTTCTGTGACTTTTGCAATGAGTTCATCATTACAAACAGAAATTGGGCGTCCAGGTCTAGTGGCGTTAGTAATCATTTCATACCACTTTTGAATCGTGAATACCACCTGAAAATCTGTGCACCAGATAAACAATTATCCCTATAAACTTGTTGCATCAATTCAACTGTCTCAGTCAATTCAACTGTCTCAGTGGCGGTTTTTCTGAGTTTTAAACATAATTTATTGTTAGCTTTTTGTTCTATGCTAATTTTGTAACAATGCACATCTAACTAGGATAATAAAATGGCGGCTTGTTTGTCGTCTGCTTATCAGGCGTCGATGCAAAGTTTCCAGATCTTAGATGAAGGTTGCCTCTTTGGATTCCATGCTTTGCTTGATAGATGGCATTTTTATCTTGGCCGTAATAAAATCAGTCTCATTACTTAATTGTCGGACCTTAATGATCGACTGTCAATCAGATGTTATTTCATGACGAGGAATCTGAGGGTAAATACAGAATATGAACACTGAATGTTTACTTTTGTATGCTTTGAAGGTAATGGCATCAGCGGACATGGAACAGAAAATGCTTTATAAACTCTACCAGCAAATGATCATTTTCTGTGATGGAGCATGGCTTGAGACTGTTAACATTATCTCATACCCAAATAGAGAAATGTTAACGCATATACAATGAAGCCTTGCAAGTCATTTTGGGGTGTACACGAGACACGCCAGTTGTGTGCATGCAACTCATACTTGCATTACCCTCCATACATGAAAGATACAAGGTTTTACAGACATAAATGTACTTAAAAAGTCGCAACAGACATGGGACATCTTCTGAGTGAGGCCTTAAAGCAGTGGTTCTCAAACTTCCTAATGCTGTGACCCTTAAATACAGTTTCTCATGTTGTGGCGCCCCCCCCCCCCCAAACCATAGTTATTTTTTGTTGCTACTTCATAACTTCAGTCAATATGTGTTTTCCGATGGTCTTTGGTGATCCCTGTACTCACAAAAGGATCACGATCAACAAGTTGAGAACTGCTGCCTTAGGGGATAGCAATGGAAATGGCTGAAAACAGGTGGCCCTTTAATGGCACAGACAGAAGTCATGATCAGAGCTGTTTGTGCTACTGACAAGAATGGGTTACAGTGCCGACCAGTAAAACAGGCTTGCACAGAGTGATAGTTACCTTGGACCAAAGATGCCAGGAAGGGATGTCTAGTGAAACATTGAGCTGCGCAAGGCATCAGCAAGCTGATAGATTAGCTTTACGAGTCGCTGAGTAAATTACAAAAGACTATGAAGTTCATACTAGAGACAACGTTACAAGCCAATGCAAGAAGAAGAAGAAGATTAGCTGCTGCTGCTCCTCTAGGTGGTGAACAACTATATGATAATGCAGACATAGTGAATTCTCTATGGGGTCAGATGGACAGTGTGAAAGAACAGATAGAGAATCCACACACTGAAAGACTGATTCAACAGGGAGTGTGTGGAGGTTCTGGAAGATATTCAACATGGAAGGGGAAACAGTTGCAGACTTTTAATCAGCCTGCACTGATACTACTAGCATGTCATCATTTCGCTGGTTAATGAAGAAGAGGACAGAGTAGGTGTGAGAATGTCTTGACTGCAGTGAAGTCAATAACTGACTGACTGATTCATTCATTAATATCAGTACTGATCATTTCACTGTTAAAAACACTGATGACATTTCATGAAGTCAGAAACAATCTGATTACTAGCTCATTTCAGCGTGTAACCTATGGTGGCTAATGTTAACAAGAATATGAGTCAATACTGAATAAAAAATAGTAGTGGAAAATTAAGACAGTAATTATGTTACTACTGCTAAAAACTCATCTGTTACAGCGGTTAGGTTGCATTTCAGTGATGCAGCTTCATTAGATGATTCTGACTCAAGGCTGATATAAAAAAAAAACTGATACTGCCTGGCCAGATGTTTGTTGTTTTACTCTGTTGTAACAGCCAAGAGCAATCATCATCAGGTGCCTTGTTGACTGATGTGGGCAATCATGCCTCTCCATATTCCGCGATCTCCTGCAGCATGTAACCAAGAACAATCATCATCATCATCAGGTGCCTTGCCAACTGGCGTGGGCAATCATGCCTCTCCACAATCCGTGATCTCCTGCAGCATGTAGCCAAGAACAATCATCATCAGCTGCCTTGCCAACTGGCGTGGGCAATCATGCCTCTCCACAATCCGTGATCTCCTGCAGCATGTAGCCAAGAACAATCATCATCAGCTGCCTTGCCAACTGGCGTGGGCAATCATGCCTCTCCACAATCCGTGATCTCCTGCAGCATGTAGCCAAGAACAATCATCATCAGCTGCCTTGCCAACTGGCGTGGGCGATCATGCCTCTCCACATTCCGCGATCTCCTGCAGCATGTAGCCAAGAACAATCATCATCAGCTGCCTTGCCAACTGGCGTGGGCAATCATGCCTCTCCACATTCCGCGATCTCCTGCAGCATGTAGCCAAGAACAATCATCATCAGGTGCCTTGCCAACTGGCGTGGGCAATCATGCCTCTCCACAATCCGTGATCTCCTGCAGCATGTAGCCAAGAACAATCATCATCAGCTGCCTTGCCAACTGGCGTGGGCAATCATGCCTCTCCACATTCCGCGATCTCCTGCAGCATGTAGCCAAGAACAAACAATATTTTAAAAACTTAAAAATGTTTACTCTTTGCATGATCTAGAGCTGTCTTCTTGGCTTCTCTTGTCTTCTTGATGCCTTTATGGCTACAACTTGCAATTCTTATTTTCTGACATCTCTGAATCATTTTTACTAAAGCTTAACTAATCTTTGACCATGTGCCAGCTGTTTGTACACAATTTTGTGTGAATAGTGTGATATAAGTAAGCACAGTATGTATTGTTCATAGACAAACAGACATAACAACTAAGGCCACATGGCCTGAACTATAAGAAGATGTAGGTTGTGTGTGCACACACGCACTCATGCATGTACATACACACACACAGACACACACACTGAGTGACTGGATGCTGGTATTCTGCTCACTTTTTACAGACTGTCAACAATTAAAAGCACACATACGTACTTGATACTGATAAAGCAGGTATAATGAAAATAAACATTGTAGCCATGCATTTATATTTACTGTTGTCTTATAGTTCAAGACAGAACGTTCGTTTGATAATGAATCTGTGTAACAGCAAATCAACTGTCACATGTTAAGAATATGGTTGTAATATACAATGTTGCAAGAACTTATTGACAGAGTATATTTGCCTGACACTTTGCTTGAAATAAAGTTTATATTAGGCTAATTAGTTCACATATAAAATATTGATACTGCAATATTGCAACACATAAACACGTTTAATTGAAAACAAACTATTTGATTTTTTTGCTCAGTATACAGGTGAAATCGTACACAAGTCACTTGGTTTACATTAAATAAATAAAAATAGGCAGATACATTAACAGAGACTGAGAAAGATAGGGATAACTAGATTCCAACAACAGAGAATATCCTTTGGAAAACTGGGAAAGACAATTTCTAATCTTATGTCAGAGACAGATAAACAGCAGTTTCAGGGAGCAAATAAGAAGAGCAGGAACAGAGTCTGTTGGAAATACCTTGCAACCAGCCTTCATTATGGAGACAGCATCTGACTGAATGATTGATTCTTCTCCTTTCTTTTGCTTGAAATAGATGATCTATATCTGCAATGTCACCTCTAGTGTGAACTTCACTGTCTGTTGTCATTCAATCAGTGACCCCTAAAGTTTAGCTTGATTGATTTTTTTATGAAATTCACAGAAAAAAGGATTAATAATCTTCAAACTCTGCAGCAGACGTAACAAGCTAAGATAGCCCAAGTTCAACCGAGTAAATACTGAAGAGACAGATTAATGCAACTGAAATTGGTAAAATGATGGTTAAATGTTTACAACATGTGTCCAACATATGAAGAATAGAGAATATTATCTGGTCTATACTAGCTCTACTTTAGGACACATTACAGTGTCATCAAAAACCTCTGGATGATTGCTGCCTTTTTAAAATATATTCAAAAAGACCTTTGAAAGTGAACAAAGATGAATGAAAGAGACATTATTATTATTTGCACCTTTCAGTATAAAAGCATAGGATCCTTTCAGGTCTTTGAAGTATAGAGGCACATGATGCTAACCCCATATTTTCAGACCAGTTGGCATTTGATAAAACAAGTGGCACAGATGTTGTCAGATGGCACTTTACATTAAATATAATACAATTAAAAATGCACTTTGGGCATGGTAGTATAGTAACCTTTCTTTAAATCCTTTGTAATGCATACATGGTTATATATATATATATATATATATATATATATATATATATATATATATATATATATATATATATATATATATATATATATATATATATGAGGAATTAAACAGATGAATTCAATTCAGTAGCTTAAAACTTTAAAAAAAACAATTATTATTTTATTACTGATTACAATGTAGGCATTTTGATGCAATAAACATCATAAACATTACAGTAGATTCAACTTCATCAGTTTTATTATGTGTCAGTTTAATGCAGACAACTGGCAGCCATCCAGGAAATTTATACAGTTTTTACCTGAGACTTTGTTAAAATATATCTGACACCAGCAATAAAAGGTTTGACCAAGTTACTGAACTGAAGCAAGGCCCACAGTTGGCTGTATAAATGTTTTGCAGTTGTTAATGAGATCACTAATGTTTACAATGACAACAAATTCGGACTCCACAAAGTAAACTTATCAAAAATCAAAAATTTCATGTCAGAAAATTGCTTGGTCCAAAATTGTTTTTTAAACAAATCATATGAAAATATTATTTTTTAAAAATCTTAAATATTTCAGCGTCACAGAAATACTGTATGTATACTTATTGTATGCTAGGAGAAAACAAAAATAATAACAATTTTGAAAGTAAATTCTATAATTAATAACAGTTAAAAAAACAGCTTGAGCCACAGTTTCATGGTTATCAATGCATTTTCTTTCCAGAACACAAGTATTCTTTCTTTGAATCAGTAAGGTCCTAAGGCTAACCCGGAATGATAAAACTGGTAATTTTCTAAATCATCTGTGTCTGAGAAAGAAAAGCAGTAAGGAAAAGAACTGGCTGCTTATCCTCATCATGCCTAGAATATACAAAGCTAAGAGACATTGCACTGTATGCCACTAATGGGGATACACTACTTATTTAGTATAATTAAACATACAATTAACATTGAAATTAATGGTCAAAATTAATGTCATGGACATAATTTATAATGACAACCAGCATAGTGGTTCCATCTACTCAAAATGTGGTTTCTAGCTTCTTTCTACTCTAGCTTTAAAGGCTCATGGTTCCCAGTGTAAACTATGATTTGTTTAAAGAAAACTACCAAAACACAAATAAATCATCCTTTGCGATGTCAGGAAGCAGGTAATTCTCTCTCCCAACTAGTAATTTATGTTACTGTGAATACCTTTATTTCAAATATAAATGTTGACATTTAGGAATTAATTCAACAAAGCCAAATAGGTTGGTAGGTAGCTGTACCCCACCAGGACATCACACAAGCAATAAACACCCGGTGACACAAAGTGCCACCATGCAGACGAGGATCACCTGTGTAGAGGTCTCAGAAACCCCTTTCAGCCAATACAATATCTATCGCTAGACCATATCTATGCCCCGTTTATATTCAGGGCTCCCGGCAGAAGTCAGGGTGGGGCTTCAGATAAAAAAAAAATTGCATCCCACACGGGGACGACTGTAGTATATATGTTTGTGATGAGAAAACCAGATTTATATAGGCTGGGGAAATGAAAAACATACAATAAAAGTTTTTATAAGACTGATTATGAATACAACAACTACTAATGGATAGAACTGAAATTGAAGATAACAGCAAATAAATTCAAGAAATTTAGAAAATAACATTTACAAAATGGAATGAGATAAAAAAAATAATTAAAAATAATCATGACAAAGTGATATATAAATAATATAACAGCCTGAAGAATGAGTGATGAGACACATTATAAATACATAGACAATTGTCTTGCATCTTAAAAGTGGAGTTTGAACTAACAGATACTGCAACAAGAATGATTTATGAAACCTTATTTTCTAAAAAAAAAAAATAGTATATGTAATTAAAACTGATGACAGCACAAAATATTATGAACTGCAAGTTTTTTAATGGGACCAAAATGATCTTAGTCATATTCGTTGCATTAAAAAAAGAGCATTGTTTGTACATAAATGTTGATTTTTTGGGGGGCCTAGAAATACTTTTACAAAATTTGTGAAGGCAAAAATTTTTGTTTAACTTAAAACATATGTACAAATTTAAGGACATTTTACACGCGATTGACACAACTAAATATAAAGTACTAGACCAATATTTTAATAGACCACTTGGCACTCAAAGGGTGTTGTAAAGTTTTCCTTGCTGGCTACCTCTATTTCCAAGGACATTTCCTGGTACCCATTTTAGGCTGGGTCAATCGGGAAGCCTTGGCCAATGATAAAAATCTGCTCCAGTATAGATTCTAATGGTATGACAATAGGGCAAATCCTAGACAGTTTTTTTTCCAACCTTCAGAAATGATGTACAGTAATTTATTGCCCATAAATGCTGCACTTGTCAGAAGTCTGCAGTACCAAGGGTAAATAATTGCATATCCCTACAGATATACTTTTGTGTACTTTGTATAAAATTGATCATAATATTCCTGTTTAACCCACACAGTTATCTCGGATCACATAATGACCTCTATAAATCTTCTTATGAAGTCACTGAACCATCCCCAATTAGGCTTACAACAGACTATTATTTTAAATGATATTCTATCATATCTTCAAGATTACGTTGTTTACCATTTCTTTGTAATTTTTTTAAAAAGCCAACATTCTATATTTTCTACTCAAACAAACAAAAATATTTACAGAAAACAATTAAAAAATGTAATATGGACATGAGCAAACCAGTCAGAAGAAAAGCATGCCAGACAAAAAGATATGACCACTTTGGCTTGGTCCCCATCCCAAACTTCAACACGCAATGGCATGAACTTCAAAAAGATGTTGTGTCATCACATAACTAATGACAAAAATAAACCACATTTGACTGTCTCTATGCTGGGCTATAATCCTTTTGGTAAGCATTGTACCAAATCTTGGACAAACAGATAGCTGAGTGGAAGCGAAAGTAGATGAAGAGAGGGACACAGAGGTGCAGCATTATGTTCCAAGGAAGGATTCCATAGAACTCCAGGTGAAAAGGAACCACCATAGTCTTCTTGATCTCAAACATGCTGACCACCCAGAGAGCTAGATTACAGACCAACAGAAATGTAACAATGGCTCGTCCAGGTTTAGCCTCAACTTGAATATCATTTTCTGCACGTCGACACAGTCCATCCAGGATAAAAATGGCCTGTGAAGGGAAACACTGTGTAAGAACAACAACTGACATGTCTGTGTAAATACACAGCATCGTTTATTTCTTAACATTAGATAGTGTTGCGTAACTTATCTCATTTAATGATGCCCACCTAGATACTGTTGTGTAATTTATCTAAATTATTGATGCCCACCTAGATACTGTTAACTTATCTGAGGCATCAAGCAGCCACGTTTTCTTTTGCAGCTTTTGTAATAACTCAAAATGTAACCAAATTGTTTCCGACATCATCAGTAATTATCAACATCGTCAACTTCCACTTTTGCAATTAAACATCATGAGAAAGAAGTTTGCTGTCCAGAGCTCGCTTGGCAGCAATTGCTATTGTCATCCCATAATGTCAAAAATCCTTCTCCTAAGGCAGTGGTTCTCAATCTGTGGGTCGTGATCCTTTTTTGGGTCCAATGACCCTCTCGCAGGGGTTGCCAAAGACCATCACAAAACACATTTTCAATGAAGTTATGAAGTAGCGGCAAAAATAATTGTATGGTTGGGGGTTGCAACAACATGAGGAACTGTATTAAAGGGTTGCAACAACATGAGGAACTGTATTAAAGGGTTGCAACAACATGAGGAACTGTATTAAAGGGTCGCTGCATTAGGAAGGTTGAGAGCCACTGTCCTAGGGTATCCTCTTGCTTTTGCATAAGAACTTTTTAGGTGTATATTACACGTTGCTAGTTGTTGCGGCTGCATTTCAGATTACCAAACCATTGAATCTTCAACTTCTCAATGAATGTGCTGTAAATGTAAAGTTCCCACATTTTGTCCAATAGTTTTATTATAGTCTCACTCATTCTCAGATGGCTAAATTGGTGGCTTTCATCATCAGTAGTAATAAACAACTGTAACATCAAAAGAGAAACTGAGGTACCTGGGTATCATTTTCGATAAGAAACCTGTCATTCAGGGATCATGTGGATGCAGTTACCGTGAAATGCAAAAAGGGCTCAATGCTCTCAAGATTATGGTAGCAATGGACATAGAACAATGAATGCTGTTCACAATGTTCAGCATGTGATTCTGTTGGTGATAGATTATGGTCTTGGAATGCTCACCATATCAAAGAGTCAGCTGATGAAACTTGAACACAGACAGAATGAAGCTATGCAAGTAATTCTGGGATGTACAAGAGATACCTCGCTAGTATGTATGCAATATATACTCGCACTGCCTACTATTGCAGACAGGCTAAAATTTCTGCAAGCAAAGTCATATCTCAGAGTTGCTGCTGACAAGAAGTACCTCCTGCATGAAGCCCTGGGTAGAGCTAAGGGTCACAGACTTAATAGAGGAAAGTCTTGGATGGCGCAAGCTGAAGACACAATTAGACATGTGTACAGACTTAACTCTTTGAGTCCCAAGGAACGCATCATACGTTTATAGGTTCCTACCTAGAAGCCCAATGAACGCATGATGCGCCAATTTTATTATTCTCTTTACTACCCCCTGGGCCTGTGATGCTAAACCCCCTGGGACTCAAAGAGTTAATAAATTTGGGTGAGGAGAGGAGTGGGTCAAAGTGTTCGAGCAAGTTTCAGACTTCGGTAAGGTTCTTGTCACTTTAGGTCGTGAGTACAGGGACTGGTCAGCTGGTACTGCAGAATCAAAAGTACTCAAATGATTCATGACAATTCCTAAATTGGTAATGTGATTATCTATACAGATGGCTTTGTACTGAGGGGCAGACAAAAGGGGTGGGGGTTCAATGCAAAAGCAAATAGACGTCACTTAGTGCAACAAAGTCTGGCATTTGATATTGCAACGTTTAGTTTGAGAATAGAGGTGGAGGCAATCACTGTTGCTTTCCGCTGGCCTGAGAATCAGCCGTACACACATGCCATGGTTAAAAGAAAGACTAGCTGGTTCTGCACAACTTGGTATGAATTAATGTATGACAAGCTAGATTTTGTGAAGACCCCTTTGGGAATGAGTGAACAGTGCAGAGGCACAAATATATCATTACAGTGTGAGGAGAATGTCGCTACGGGAAGTTACCAGAGAATCTGGCACCTCCCAACACTCAAGGGAGGGGGAAGACAGATATATAGTCAAACAGTTACTGGTACCACTGGAACTGTAACTCTTTGCTTGCTTCCGGAGGTGGGGATGGAGTGCCTATAGGAGTATCCAGAGTGCTGTGATGTTGATTCCTTATTTAACATCATCAGTAATACAAACCCTTTAAAAAACTTTGAAATTACAAACCCAACAATATAGAAATGATGGATGTAAGGTCCTATTTCCTTGCCCTGGCTGTACAGTTATATCTCCATCTTTATATAAACCAGTCAACACATATTTAATCATGAAGTAATATCGTGCCAACAGTCTTTGCTTCTCAAACCATTTCAAACCCATTTTAAACTTGGGAGCTGAGGTGAATTTCAAAAGTTAGGAATCAAACCAATGACATAATGCTAACTACAAGTTGCTTGTTGGTTATAGAATGCAGTGAATACATAAGTACAACTAATTTTCTGTTGCTAAGATTGAATGATGATCAATCACTATGATGATCTCAATCCCGGAATACTATTCAACAACTTTATTTAACTTAATTTAGTTTATTTATTGATTTACCTTGTTCATATTTCTACTCCTCTTTTTTTTTTCATACATCATCTTAATTATTTTTTGTGTGTAATACAACCCTTCCTATCCATATTTAGCCTCTATTACATTTATTTCACGGTTTCTTGTTGAATTTTTTTTTTTAAAGAAGCTCTGTCCCCCTCCCCCCCCCACCCCCCCCCATTTCCCAATTACAGTTTGCATTGTATTTAGTACTCCACTGTTTGGTTGTATTTGTGTGCATCTTTTCCCTTCTCTCCGTCAATCTTTCTAGTTGCTTGTCATGTTGTTTCTAGCACTTCACTAAACCAGTAGCAAGCTGCTTTCAGCTATATATTTCATGAATGCAAACTTAATGATTAATTTTCACAGAATGACAACTATCACGTACCTGAACACTATCTACTCTTAGGACTGAGATGTAAAGCAAACTGGCAAAGATACTAGTTGCCTGTGATCAGTTTGCAGGGTCTTTCAGCACTACCATTAAAAAAGATAGTTAACTCAAGGACCCTTTTTCCACCACTGTACATTCTGTCTGCTGGATGTCTGGTGCTAGGCTCATATTTGTACAGACTAACCAGACCACATGCTGGATGTCTGGTGCTAGGCTCATATTTGTATAGACTAACCAGACCACATGCTGGATGTTTGGTGCTAGGCTCATATTTGTATAGACTAACCAGAACACATGCTGGATGTTTGGTGCTAGGCTCATATTTGTATAGACTAACCAGAACACATGCTGGATGTTTGGTGCTAGGCTCATATTTGTATAGACTAACCAGACCACATGCTGGATGTTTGGTGCTAGGCTCATATTTGTATAGACTAACCAGAACACATGCTGGATGTTTGGTGCTAGGCTCATATTTGTATAGACTAACCAGAACACATGCTGGATGTCTGGTGCTAGGCTCATATTTGTATAGACTAACCAGAACACATGCTGGATGTCTGGTGCTAGGCTCATATTTGTATAGACTAACCAGAACACATGCTGGATGTTTGGTGCTAGGCTCATATTTGTATAGACTAACCAGACCACATGCTGGATGTCTGGTGCTAGGCTCATATTTGTATAGACTAACCAGAACACATGCTGGATGTTTGGTGCTAGGCTCATATTTGTATAGACTAACCAGACCACATGCTGGATGTTTGGTGCTAGGCTCATATTTGTATAGACTAACCAGAACACATGCTGGATGTTTGGTGCTAGGCTCATATTTGTATAGACTAACCAGACCACATGCTGGATGTCTGGTGCTAGGCTCATATTTGTATAGACTAACCAGACCACATGCTGGATGTTTGGTGCTAGGCTCATATTTGTATAGACTAACCAGAACACATGCTGGATGTCTGGTGCTAGGCTCATATTTTTATAGACTAACCAGACCACATGCTGGATGTCTGGTGCTAGGCTCATATTTGTATAGACTAACCAGACCACATGCTGGATGTTTGGTGCTAGGCTCATATTTGTATAGACTAACCAGACCACATGCTGGATGTCGGGAACATCACACTAATTGCCTTTACTTTCCATGACACTTTCTGGTAACTAATTTAGGCTGGGTTAACCTGGGAACCTAGGTCATGTATACAAATATTCCTTGATGTGGATTCGGTTTGCCTATTAGATGTGAATTCGGTTTTTTCATTTTTCTTTATAGAACTTGCAGCGATCCAGGTGAGTATATCATACTTTGTATCACTGTGTCACTGATTGTTATAAATTTCTCATATTTTCTTTTACACAGTATTAAAATATTACGATAAAGCTTTTTAAAAAAAAAAAAAGGCAGTTCATTTCTGTGTTATGTTTTGTTTCTCATTGTTGTTGAGTTGAGTTGAGTCAAAAATCGATATCACAGCACTCACAATACTGATTTTACCGGTCACAATCTGGTTATATGTCCATCTTGGCTTTTCTCTCAGTTTAGTGAGCCAGCCAGACCCTTTGGTTACAGCCAAGTGCTTCATTCTCTCCAGGCCATAATAATCTTGTATCTCTACTGATTCCGTTGCTTGTTCCCTAAAAACCTTGACCCCATCTGCCTTGTCGTGTATCAATTTACCACCCAGTGGTGCAGATCCAGCCAATCTGTTTGTCCGTTCACTACTCACTATGCCGGATAGCCTGTAGAAAAGATCCAAAGTATGCTCACTACCCGTGACCTTCCCAGTGAAGCCTGCTACTCTGCTTTCATTGCTGTTGAAGGCTAATTTCATGTATCATTTGTAAGCTTATTGTAACTGGTTCTATGAATCTGACAGATACTTTAAGTTTTTCATATATTTGTTTGAGACCCTCAGCATTTGTTGGCTGTTTCCAGGCCTTGATAATTGTACACCCAGCAATTTAGGTATGAGAATAGTTACATTTAAATGTTATCCTCATTTTGTGCTGCCAACTCACCTGCAAGGTGGATTCTAAAATGCCCACACAAATGGCAGCCAGAGACAAGATACTGATGACTCCATGTTTCTCCACCATTGAAGCAGATGAGATGAGCATGAAGCTGAGATAAATGTATGCTCCACCAAGGGAGATGATCAGAAGAACAGCATCCAAGGACAAATAATTTTCCAGGAATTTGAGGTTGACAAAACGAATCATTCCTAGCATGATGCAGCTGCCAGTGATGAGGATCAGTGAAATCTCCAAAACAAAGAAAATCTGGGAATATTGACAACCCTATAGAATTTAACTAAAATCATTTTTTTGGCTGAGTCTTTTGAAAAACATTCTTAAACTAAGTTAAATTGAGTTCAGAACCAATATTACAAGACTCAGGAGATTTATATCAGCACTATTCCCATCTTCAGCAGCCATCAGACAGTTCCATTTCCTATGGTACCAGTAGCAATCTGATTATATGTCAGTCTAGTGCTCCCTCTGTTGAGTGTCAGCCAGATCTCCTGGTTACTCCATGCTGCTTTATCCTCACCCGACCATGATGATCTATTTGCGCTACCACATTTCTTAGATTTAATATTTATTTATATGTGTGTGTATATGTATGTGTGTATATGTATGTGTGTGTATTTGTATGTGTATATGTATGTGTGTGTATATATATATATATATATATATATATATATATATATATATATATATATATATATATATATATATATATATATATATATATATATATATATATATATATATATATATATATCCTTTATCACATCAGTCCTCAAGAAAGAAAATAGGGGCTTTTTAGCTAAAAGGCTATAGAAAGATTCTCACAATATCTTGGACAAAGAAGAGGAGAAATACTGACATCTTGAAAGATCAAGGAAGACTGGCTAATAACAGCATCCTGTCTCAGAAGCTGAAATATTTAGTCATATCAAGCGCTACGATGGACTGGAAAAAATAATAGCAGAAGGCATGGTACCAGGAAGGAGGGGCAGGGGCCGACCAACACGAAGATGGGTACAGGATATAAGTGACTCCTTGAGTATGAAAGTACATGAAGTAGGAGAGCTGGCGAGAGACTTTTTTTTTTCAGGCAGACCGTGATGAGAGCGATGTTCTGCAAAGGACCTGCTACATGATAATGATGATTATCACATACAACTACAGGATACACCCTGTAAACTTGGCATTTGTATAAATCAAAGCAATGTTTCCCCATTGTAAATTTGAACAAAGAAGACACAAACAATAGGTTGAACAATTTATTGCCTGGCATATTTCGCTGTATCTCGTCAGGTGCATACTACAGTAACAATTACATAAATGAAGCAAATAAGTGAATCCTTTATAAATGAATACAATTTCAACAACGATCAAACACAACATGACTGCCTGTTTTTACCAGGGCAGCCGTAAAGAAAGAACTATCTCTTTCTGATGTATAAATGGCTCTAAGAAAATAATAATGCTAAACTGATGTTTGCAGGACACAACCCTCCCCCCCCCCCCCCCCCAACAAAAAAAGCATAGTACACTAGCACTGGCATGTAGCCGATATGGTCCCTCTAATTATAACTTCTCTAGAGGCTTAACATGATATCTGGGATTTGCCAGGTTGGAGTGACATATAAGATGGGACTCTTCAAGTCGCAGAAGCATTATACCTTTATCTAGTAGTGTGGAATGGAATAACAATCAGTTACAGTTTATTGATAGTTGATCTAGATAATGGTGCTCTGATAGGGCACAGTAAGCAAGTCTGGTCTGTGTTTACATGCATAACGGAGAGAGAGAGAGAGACAAGTCTGGTCCGTGTTTACATGCATAACGGAGAGAGAGAGACAAGTCTGGTACGTGTTTACATGCATAACGGAGAGAGAGAGACAAGTTTAGTCCGTGTTTACATGCATGACGGAGAGAGGGAGAGAGTGAGAAGAAAAGAAAGAGGGGAGAGGGAGAGAGAAATAGTTGGGAGGTAGTGAATTGCTGGATTTCTTCCCAGAAGAAAATTATCACTCTTCTTATGGCAGTGAATACTCTGTACAAATCGCCTGTAAAGGTTTGTACTAAACATTATAATTATACAAACTGTAATTAATTATTTTAGCTTTGCCAGAAATCTTGGTCTGAAACCAGTTTATTAAAGAGCAACAGATGTGATGGTTTGGCCTTCTGTGGAGAATGCCCTGGTACCAACTGCAACAGGGAGCCATTCTCCACTAGCTTTTATGGCAAGAGAAGAAGAAGAATCTTTGCCCAGAGAAAATACTGTAAAAGTAACAAATGTTTTATCTATATACATTTAGGGCCACAAATTTAGTGATTACAAACATTAGGAATGCGGAGATGAATTAGAATATCATATGGAGTTAAAAACACAAAATGATTTGTCTCTATTCTTCAGTGTTCAGAAAGATTTTTTTAAAAACTATGAGATATTGCAATAAATAAAATACCTTGATGGCCGTGTGGGGATAATTCAGCCGGCTCTCAAACACAAAGAATGTTGCTATGGCAATGAGTGTGAACACAGCAACCAGGAGACCAGAAAACAAGCCTTTGTTGGCCTTCTCACAGTCCATACTGACTGCACCATGGGGATTACTGGATGTCAAGGACGTGTGGCTTGGCCAGCGCTGGGTCACCTTGACTCCAACATACTGATACATCCGATACAAGATACCAGCAGCAATGATGCTATGACAGAAACAATTTAAATATGGATATACATACACACCCATATATATATATTTCACACAATAACACACACACGCAACACGCACCGACATGTGTACAATACCATTTCATATTCCAGCCTTTACTTTCTGTATAAAATACACTAAGCTACAAACAGTTGTAATTATCTGGCACAGATAATGTATGTAAAGGACACTTTACATGCCAGGTTCACTTTGGGAATACAATGCCATCCTCATATTTTGATAAACCAATCAACACTGGTTGGAGATGTAGTCAATTCTACACTGCCTTGACCTCGCAAGAACTGGTACCCAATTTAGGCTGGGTCAACCTTGGAGTACAGGTCATGTTATTTTGAAAATCTGTCTCTTGCAGATTAAAACCCAGCACTTTTGGCCTGGCTAAAACATCTAACCATTACACTATGGTGGTTCCTAGTTATCAGACATACAATTATAAGCACAGAACCATACAGATCAGGGAAATACCTTAAAAAAAAAAAAGTTTATTTTAATAATTATAAATGGCAAAAGCAAAGCCCCATAAACTTCCAGAAAGGTTTTACCCCCCCCCCCCCAACAAACAAAAAAATTCTCAACATTACGGTTTTTTGTCAGCCTAAATTTAATGTAAATAATTTTATGTAGTAGTAGTACTGTTAACATATATAATATTCTCTTCAACTCTCAATATTATGCATACTGTTAAATTTATTTAACTTTTTATTAATTAAAACACTAAAGTATGAGATGAAACTACTTGCTACCGACAATTACTGGTACCATCAGAATTTTAACTCTTAGCTTGCTGCTGAAGATAGGGACGGAGAGCATATGGTGGTTTCCCAAGTGCTGTGATGTTGATTCTTAATTCAACATTTTGCAGAAAGAATGATAGAAAGGGATTTGGAGACCTACTTAGATATCCTCTATATTTTTGTTATTTGGATTTAAGATATTACACATGGCTGACTGTTCTACTAAATGCAACATGAGTGGTAATGTCTTTAAACTGAAACATGCAGGTGGTTTTAATGAGATTTGCCTTGACTACACTTGACTACCAGTGTATAATGCCTAGTGAGACTGACCTGTATATAATCGTACATGGGAACAGATAAGGGGATGCAGTTCTTGCAAGGGTGACGTCCTCGTAGCAGCTTTCAGTTTCACTTTCTTCTGTTGTATTATCTATCAGGTAGGAAAAGTAAATAAACACAGTGACACGATTGTGCACTTGTTTGAAATCAATGAAGACATTTATTTAGGGAACAAATATTCAAAGAGAAAGGACAAGGAAAAACATGCAATTTCTTATGAATGATACCACAGTTATTTTAGTAACAAAGTAAAGAAAGTACTTACAAAGTTAGTTGTATATCATTTACAGGGCTTTGTGAAGCAACCTTAGCTTAGTATTTTTTTGATTGTCTTGAGGTTTCCTAGGCAGTTTTACATTCACGTTTGGTTTGGTTTATACAAACCAATCAACTTTATGGCACAAGGATAGTAACCCATAAGTGGTAAATCTACTTCTAACTCAAGCCTGAGGCCAAGACTCTCAGCACAGTGCATGAACTCTGTAGCACTGGCCAGGATCCTGAAATACTTTGGGTAGATTTTTAACTCCAATTTGGCCCGAGCAAAGCCGTAAGACTACTCTTTTTGATTTCCAACTGCCAAAGGATTTTTTATGTATGCAAAAATACACACGAGCATCTGATCGCACTACCCAGAGGTCAGAGGAAATTACTAGAAGGCACTTGAAAAAACTCCAGCCTTCATAGGAACCTGAACCCGGGACCTCTAGCTCTTGAGGTGGTTGCTATGCCTCAAGACCACTTAGCCCCCTAGTTTTATATTCTTTAGTTTGCCACTGTTTTATGAATGGCACAATTCTCAAAGCTAGTGCAGAGTCAGTTTCCATATTATCTATACTGACTTTGAAACCAGTATTTTGGGATTATGAGTCTGTATATACAACCCTTAAGCCACACATGCTGGAAAAACATTGGAAAACATAATGTGCATAGAAACACACATGGATGGACATATGCACACATATATAACCAATCATTTGTTAAAAACATTATGTTTATTTTCTCATAGATAGTAGTTTTTTTTTAGTGAACATCAGCATAAAGTAAGTCAGTTTTGTGAACATACCATTGAGAGATGCAAAGTAATTCTGTTGTCTGTAGTCTTCAGATGTCTCTGTGATAGCAGTAACAAACCAGACTGTCAGATTTGTGGCCAGGAGATGCATGAGACCAAACCTGACTGATGCCTTGCTTTTGTCAATGACAAGCTGCAGATAAGAAGTGTCTTAATGCAATGGGATCATGCATGTTTTGTTTGTTAGACTTTACTTTGGAAAGCTCATTGAAAGCAAATATGTTGACCTATTCTCTGACTGCCAAGTGAGCTTCATTTGAGTATATAGAACTCCTACTGGGCTAACAATAAAATAACTATTTTCAAACAAATGTTAAACCACCTGGTGATGCACTGATGCATGACAAGGTAGTTGTCTGCAAAGTTCTTTAGCAGAAGGTGAACAGCATGGAAGCATGAACATATTGTCATGGGCTGCAGAACACGGTGTAATGAGGAGTCACGAGGGAATCTGTCTGTCACTCAACATGCATGCCAAAAATCCTTAGGGCTGACCCTGCCACCAGCACAATTTTCTCTGAACCTCCTCTAGTGGCCTGCAGTCATGACTGTAATGAACCTCCTCTAGTGGCCTACAGTCATGACCATAATGAACCTCCTCTAGTGGCCTACAGTCATGACCATAATGAACCTCCTCTAGTGGCCTACAGTCATGACCATAATGAACCTCCTCTAGTGGCCTACAGTCATGACCATAATGAACCTCCTCTAGTGGCCTACAATCATGACCATAATGAACCTCCTCTAGTGGCCTACAGTCATGACCATAATGAACCTCCTCTAGTGGCCTACAGTCATGACCATAATGAACCTCCTCTAGTGGCCTGCAGTCATGACTATAACCTCAAGGATGTTAGGATGTTCTAGTCAAGAGTCGGTTACGTCCTGCGTCCGAGTCCCACTTCGGCACAGTCTCTTGTCACAGACCCGTATGTGTGACAATATCGTAGCTTTCCACACCCACCCAAGCTCAATCAGGTGTGTCTAAATGGAACAGAGTATAATAGATAGGGTTCATATGTTTATTGTGTTTACCAGCATGGCCAGTGATGGATCAACACATACAATTAAATTAAGTTTGTTTATTATAAAACACAATGTCCATTTGAGTAGGGTGATAATTATTCATCAACAATAATACACATGTTTCAATATAGGTTGCTATGATGTATGCTTCACCACTAACAGGTTATTCACTGTAATAGACTGTTTATAAAGTCTCTTCTAACGCACTGGGGAAATATCTTTCTTCTAACCAAGACAACTGCCGGGCTTGTTAGTGCAGTTGATTAAACCCTCTGCGCGGTGACAGGGTGACGAACTCCTTGTGGTCTGGTTTCGAGCCCCAGGATAAGCAGAAAAGCCACATTTGTCCCAGATTTACGGTATCTATCATGAAATCAAGGCTGCCATATCCATAGTACCTAACCAAAGGGTTTACAACTCATGGTTTCTGGATACTTAAAAAAAAAAAAGTTAACGTTTGGCCACACAGTAAAACTGCTTTGTTCACAAACTACCTTTCGACTTATATTGCTGCCAGCCGCTCACACACCACTGGTCTAAGTCTTCCGTGATTTCTCTCTCTGCTTGTATCCCACTTTCTCTTTATCTCCTTTCTTCACAAAGGAAGGGCGATTTCTCACCTTGCTGTCATCTCTCCGTGCACCTTTTTATCTCTGTCTTCCTAGATTCTTTCTCCATTGGTCCCATCTGATCTAAAGGAAGGATTAATCTCTTTCACCTGTCAATACCTCCAGAGTTGTTGCCTGACCCTTGTTCTAATCTCTATTTATAGTGCTCTCCCAAAGTGGTCCTGGCATATCTCAATGCTATGGTCAGTCATCTAGCAGTATGTACCAGAGAGATGAATATCCTCTTCTATGTCTGCACCATATGTTCATAGAAACTCTAGTTGTCATGCAAAAGCCATCTGTGTTTCTATAATAAATTCAAAGGGCTGGCATATCAGTGTTTCAGTGTCAGAGTTTCCCTGTGTTAATTTCTCAGTACTAGACGTACTTGTTCACCACTCCTGTTCACTATTTTACTACAGATGCAGGACTTGTCCATATGTTGTTCAGGGGACAAGTCTTGAATTCCCGAATGCCACCTTCCAAATACGTGAAGCAATCTATTGCATGAGCTGCAGTGTCATTTATGTCATCAACTGCAAGAGATATGGCATGAAATACTTCGGTAAAATGGGTCTACAACTGGCTGATGGGTTACAACAACATCTTCTAGATGTGCAAAACGGTGCCCTGAAATGAGTACCGTTGCACTTCAATTCCCAGGATCACCAAGGTGTCCACGACATGAAGATGACAGAGATTAAATCAAGCCACTTCAGTGACAGAGTCTTCAAGTCTCTTGAAAATCGCTTTACTTTTACATTGAGCACCCTTACACCCAGAGAACTGAACTGTCAACATAGTTTCATGTAAAATTCTCAAGGTAAATTAAATCTAGAGTTATGGCCTCTGGTCTTCCCCGGCTATTTATTCTGGGCTCTAAACCCACACTGTGATTCCAGGTATTCACTGTCTGCTAGGACCTGCTATTTCTTCAGAATAATGTGCCGCAAAGACCTTGCTAATGTAACATAACAGAGAGATGCTATGATATTTATAACAGAATCATTTTTACACACATACACACACAAAAAGCCTCACCTTGTGGTTTTTAAACAGAAAAAACGTCTGGATGAAAGTAAAAATAAGGTGCAGAACGTAGACAACAATGAAGATGTAACTTTCGCATGTGGCTGTGTTTTCTGTCTCAAAGTAGGAAGCAATATGGAACCCATCCAGAGTCACACTGCCAATTGAGAAAGCTGTAGAGGGAAAAAAAACAAGATTTTACATTTCCTGGTGTGTATTATCCCATTTACGATGCAGAGAAAAGAAGAAAAGGAGAAAATAACTTTTAACAAATTTAACAGTGAAATTATAGTATGGTAGTGAATCATAGAATGCGAATGCACAAATTAGAAATAATTTGGAGGCAATGGAAATGTGGTTCTTCTTCTTCTTCACTTCCTCTTTTACCGCTGTGGGTGTCGAGGGAGATATAAGGTTCTGTTTCTAGCTCTTCTGGCTGCCTCGACCATAGGCACATCGTGCTGTTGTAGAGTTTCTCTGATGTTATCCTTCCATCTTGTTCTTGGTCTACCCCGTGCTCTACGTCCTTCTTCTCTTTCCATGTATGCTTTGTATGGTATGGTGTCACAAGGCATTCTTTCTAAGTGGGCAAACCATTTCACTTGCTGTCTTTGTATGTAATCCAGAATTGGTTCTGTGCCGACTTGTTCTCTTATGATCTCATTCCTGATCTTATGGTCACTCCTACAGCCCTTCTCAGA
Source organism: Candidula unifasciata (assembly GCA_905116865.2). Lineage (NCBI taxonomy): Eukaryota > Metazoa > Mollusca > Gastropoda > Stylommatophora > Geomitridae > Candidula > Candidula unifasciata. The sequence goes on along the minus strand of CAJHNH020008168.1, from coordinate 4,205 downwards.
CATCTCATTTCCGTGGTTACTAATTTTCTTTTATGGTTTGTTGTGAGTGACCATGTCTGGCACTGGTAGCACAGAGTTGGAATAAATATGCTTTGAATAAGATGTCTCTTTATGCTGATTGGGATTGTCTTATGCTGTAAGAGGGGGGCTAGCTGTCCCAATACTTGGTTTGCTTTACTGCATCTAATGTCAATTTCTTTATCCAATTTCCCATCTTCGGTAAATGTAGTTCCCAGATATTTAAACTCAGATGCCTGTTTAATGCCTTTGTATTCTATTGCTATGTTTAGATCTGTCTTCTTTTTTCCTATTGACATTACTTCTGTCTTTTCCGTGTTGATTCTCATATTATTTGTTTTACATTCTTCATTCATGGATGTTAGATGTTGTTGCCAGTCCGTTTATATCTCATTTTGATTTCTGTAGCGGTAATAAATCCATTGCCAGCTTGCTATGCCTGTCGCAACTTCACCAGAGCCCCGTTGGCCAGGACATTTCGGGGCTACCGTAGCGGTCCCGTGGCACGAGGCCACACCATACTTCGCCCACACCTAGCAATCCCCTACTTTGTCCTGTTACCACCTCTCACGACGAGGACGTGGGGTTGGCCTTTGAGAGGGAATGTGGTTACTCAGATGAATGTTAAGAATCACATGGACTGCCAGTGTAACCAACGACAATTGCTTGAAAGAAGCTAATGAAAACAGATCAACATATACAGCTATAAAGAAAAGAGAAGTCCGTTTTGCGCCATGTAAAGAGTGGGGAGGCTTTAGAGAATATTGTGAGGACTGGAAAGATCAAGGGTAGAAGAGGGAGAGGCAGACCAAGAGAGATGGAGGTATGGATGGATGGACTGCGACAGTAGCATGGAAGAATATCATCGGTTGAACTGATCCAGAGGACAAGGGACCGAGACTATAAAGACCTACGCCAGTGATGATGATGATGATGATGAATGGTGAAACTGTCCCTACTGTCTCTGTTCACTAATTTTTATTTTTTGTTTTTAGGACATACAATCATGAGAATATTGATTTGAAAAGGACCTGCTACATGATGAAGGAAAATGATATATATATATATATATATATATATATATATATATATATATATATATATATATATATATATATATATGCTCAAGCAGGCATTGGTAAGTTGAAGATAGAGACAGATAGGGTTTGGGGGAAGGGGGATAACTGCTGTCAAGTTAATTTTAAGACATGCTGAAACATTCAAATTAAAAAAACAAACAGCTACAAAGCTCAGAAAATGGAAATACACAGGAATAAACCTGTTTCTTCCTATTTTAATAGAGCCATCTTAGTGAAATTTACATTTCTGTTACCGTCACTAAATCTTCCTCAGAGGGCTGTATCACCATATTTTCTTGCAATGCTGCGTCATTCATATTTTAGGTATTCTTAACAAAGTAAAGACAATATTCATCTTACTTACACACCACGCATGCACGCACACATGCACACACCCATGCACACACACACACATATATATATATATGTATATATATATATATATATATATATATATATATATATATATATATATATATATATATATATATATATATATATATATATATATATACATGGATGCATATTTTTGTTTGTTTCAATGTTCTTCTCACTCCAACTTTCCCTATACCCATTTCCAGACATCTTTTGTTGTTGGTTACACATTTTTTGTTCTTTAGAATTACCATATTTCCTCAAACATAAGACAGCTTTTTTTCCACACATATAGGGTCTAAAATAGTGTGCAACTTACACAATGCTAGTAGATTTTTTTTAACCAAATGATTTGTTAGAAAATATCCCATACAGGGCCTCATTTGGGAATGCCAGTTCAGATGCAACATTAAAATTTAAGAATAAATTGGGTGAAAAAAATTCTGGCATAACATAAAGATTGAGGTCATTGTAAAGTCATTCAAGAAGTGTGGCATATGCTCCAAAGTCATACCAGTTAGTTTATATAAAATATGAGTCTCAAACATTTGCTCCAAAGTCCTTAAGTTAGTTCTGTATTCTTTACAGGTCTAAAACTAAAACTTGTAAAGGACACAGAACTAACTAAAGGACTTAGGAGCAAATGTTTGATACCAATATTTTTACAGATAAACTGGTACTCAGTGAATCATTTAGTTAACCTCACACTTACCTTTTTAATTCCGATTTTAAGCTGAGTTGACCTGGGAGACCACCTTGATGAGAACTGCTTGAGTGATGGTGAGAAGCATATGATTATATATAATATAATATAAGATAATAAGCTTCAGTTTCCTACATACCTAATGCTCCTAACCTCAAGTAAAAGTTGACTCCTTCTCCAACATGAGCCACCTCGCCATCAGCTGGGACTGCCAACTGAGACCTAGCAAATCAAAATACAGTCATTGAATTCTCCTGCCAATGAATTTTTTTTTAAAAATAGAATAAATTCATTCAAGGAATTTATTGCTTGCTGCTAATGCAATCAAGACTTGCTTTACATATATACAAAATATTCATTCAATGTTGTGGGGTGTGTGTGTGTGTAAAGATTAGGTTGGTAGACAGGTAGGCATTATCGATAAAATTTGTTTGCACTTTTCCACATTATGTAACCCCTAAAGTATCAACTGATGTCTCAGACATTAACTGATGTTCCATAAATATCAATTTTGACAAAGAACTTTCTGAAACAACTTGTTTGTACTATGAAAAGTTGACGAAAACAGAACTGTGACTTTGTCATCATATATGAAAAGGAAAAATTAACTAGTATCATATTCAGTGAGTCCACACAAAAAGCTCAGTTTAAGAGTTATAGATTCATAAGTTTTTCAAAATAAACTCATAGGATGACATATTTTAACAGTTTTCACATTTAGCTATTAACAGTGGCTATAGATTCACAGAGATTTCATAGTAAACTGTTAGTTTGAGTTATAGTTTAACACAGTTTGAATAATAAATTAGTAGGCTTATTCACAGGGCTTTTAGTTGAGCTAATATAACCACAGAGCTTTTATAACGTCCCTGGGTAGAGTGATAGTGGCCTGGGTGGTGATAGTGGCCTGGTAGTGATAGTGATGATTGTGCGTGGCCTGGGTGGTGATAGTGGCCTGGGTGGTGATAGTGGCCTGGGTAGTGATAGTGGCCTGGGTGGTGATAGTGGCCTGGGTGGTGATAGTGACCTGGATAGTGATAGTGGCCTGGGTAGTGATAGTGGCCTGGGTAGTGATAGTGGCCTGGGTAGTGATAGTGGCCTGGGTGGTGATAGTGGCCTGGGTGGTGATAGTGGCCTGGGTGGTGATAGTGGCCTGGGTGGTGATAGTGGCCTGGGTAGTGATAGTGGCCTGGGTGGTGATAGTGGCCTGGGTAGTGATAGTGGCCTGGGTGGTGATAGTGGCCTGGGTGGTGATAGTGGCCTGGGTAGTGATAGTGACCTGGGTGGTGATAGTGACCTGGGTAGTGATAGTGGCCTGGGTGGTGATAGTGGCCTGGGTGGTGATAGTGGCCTGGGTGGTGATAGTGGCCTGGGTGGTGATAGTGGCCTGGGTGGTGATAGTGGCCTGGGTGGTGATAGTGGCCTGGGTGGTGATAGTGGCCTGGGTGGTGATAGTGGCCTGGGTGGTGATAGTGGCCTGGGTGGTGATAGTGGCCTGGGTAGTGATAGTGGCCTGGGTGGTGATAGTGGCCTGGGTGGTGATAGTGGCCTGGGTAGGTGATAGTGGCCTGGGTGGTGATAGTGGCCTGGGTGTGATAGTGGGTGGTGATAGTGGCCTGGGTGGTGATAGTGGCCTGGGTGGTGATAGTGGCCTGGGTGGTGATAGTGGCCTGGGTGGTGATAGTGGCCTGGGTGGTGATAGTGGCCTGGGTGATGATAGTGGCCTGGGTGGTGATAGTGGCCTGGGTAGTGATAGTGGCCTGGGTGGTGATAGTGGCCTGGGTTGTGATAGTGGCCTGGGTGGTGATAGTGGCCTAGTGGATAGTGGGTGGTGGTGATAGTGGCCTGGGTAGTGATAGTGGCCTGGGTGGTGATAGTGGCCTGGGTGGTGATAGTGGCCTGGGTGGTGATAGTGGCCTGGGTGGTGATAGTGGCCTGGGTGGTGATAGTGGCCTGGGTGGTGATAGTGGCCTGGGTGGTGATAGTGGCCTGGGTGGTGATAGTGGCCTGGGTGGTGATAGTGGCCTGGG